>CAUYRT010018645.1:0-13704 GCA_963574885.1 Lepilemur ruficaudatus | reverse complement strand
GCATGCCCTCCGATGTATCACCTGATGAAGTTCATTCCTCTGTATTCAAAAGTGCAAAGGCCTTGTACGTCAACACCCATGATAGATAGCTTTGTTCGGCTAATGAATGAGTTTACTAATATGCCAGTACCTCCGAAACCCTGGCAAGCTCTTGAGGATAAAATCATGAGGGATATCCGCCCTGGAGCTGCCTTTGAACCCACATATATCTACAGACTCCTGACTGTTAACAAGTCAAGCCGATCTGAAAAGGGCCGACAGGAGGACGCTGAGGAGTACTTAGGCTTCATTCTAAACGGGCTGCATGAGGAAATGCTGAAACTGAAGAAGCTTCTCTCACCAAATAATGCAAAACTTTCCATCTCCAACAGGCCCAGGAGCCACCTGCTGGACGAGTACGAGCAGGAGGAGCCGAGCGAGGGGAGCGAGGACGAGTGGGAGCAAGTGGGCCCCAGGAACAAGACCTCCGTCACCCGCCAGGCGGATTTTGTCCAGACTCCAATCACCGGCATTTTTGGTGGACACATCAGGTCTGTGGTTTACCAGCAGAGTTCAAAAGAATCTGCCACTTTGCAACCATTTTTCACGTTGCAGTTGGATATCCAGTCTGACAAGATACGTACAGTCCAGGACGCATCGGAAAGCCTGGTGGCAAGAGAACCTGTCCAAGGTTATACCACAAAAACCAAACAGGAGGTTGGGATAAGTCGAAGAGTGACTCTGGAAAAAACTCCCTCCTGTTCCTGTGCTACACCTGAAACAGTTTTTTTATGAGAAGACTGGTGGATGTCAGAAGCTTATCAAAAGCATTGAATATCCTGTGGACTTGGAAATGAGCAAAGAACTTCTTTCTCCGGGGGTTAAAAATAAGAATTTTAAATGCCTCAACCTTTTGATGTGACTGTATTATTAAGGTTTTCATTGGTTGCTTCTGCATTTTTCTCTTTATTTTGGAGGATTATATAGATCAAGGGAAATGAAATTATTATACACCTTACAGAGAAGTGATTGAGTAAATTCCAAATTGGTAAACATTCCCCAAGACTGTGATTTAATGCAGTTACTGCCCTGCAGGTAGCTTTTAATGGCTTCCATTCTCCATAATTATTAAATATCATCGCTTTGCTGTTTACTATTTCTTCCTAACCACTTTAACTTACAGTTTTAGCTTGCTATTCTAAGAGTATGTATGTGTGTGTTCATGCATGTTTGTTTGTGTACAAACATTTGTGAGTGGAGTTCAGACCCACTTTAAGAAACATTGTCAGTTTTAACAGCTAATTTTATGACATGTATAGAATTGATTTATTCTGAGTCTTTGTTCTTGATTACTTCTTTTGTTAGGATACTTATGTTGTATATTTATTTGTTTAAATAACTTATTTAGTAAAATATGAAGATTGAACTCTGGTCTTTAAAAAATACAGAAAATTAGGCATTTATGTAAAGTATACACAGTTTTAGTTAAATGTTATTGAACATATAATTGAAATTATTTCAATGTGCATGCCCTGTATATAAAGATTATGGTTGCTAGTTTGTTTAACTAAGAATATAGTCTCATATAATGGGAATAATATAAAATAGTTTTTGTGTTTAGTTATTTTGGTTATCTAAATGTTTTAGGATACATTATAGATTTAATAATCTCTAGTATGCTATTTTATGAAGTGAAGCTAATTTTAGTCTCCAGAGTAGAAAATCATAGACACAACTGCAAACATTTTCCTCATTTAGCAATTTGCATTGTGACAAGACTTTGCTAATCTGATTTAGAAGCTTTACTCATAAATTTCTAAATTGAGATGGCTGTGAAATTACTGTGCACTAGAAAAGGTGAACTATTTTGGAAACTTGCACTGACAGAGCCATTATTGTTTTACCTTATACATCTAAAATTGCTTTTGCTCTTCAGAAGATATTTTTCCTAGGAGTAGAAAACAAAAACAAAAGTTCACTGATTGTAATTTTTAAAATTATATTATATATGTATATGTATATTTTTTAAAAATTATATATGTATATGTATATTTTTAAAAAATTATATTATATATGTATATGTATAATACAAAATTATATGTGTGTGTATGTGTGTATGTGTATTTATATATGTAGACACACACAGACATATTCATGTAGGTAGCATTCTTAATTAAAAGCAAAAATGAGAGCGAAAGACCATAAAATGTTGTTTGCTGTTACATGCATCAATGTGTTTAAGGATTACCATGCCAATAATAACACAAATTTGGGGGGAACAAAGAAAATTTACCCAAAACTGTGTTTTAGTGTGAAAATTATGGGAAACAATGTCAAGCTCTTGCTAATTTCTGGATAAGCAGCATTTTTCTGAATCACACATTTCATGACTGCGAATTCTCCACTGGCAGGAATAACCTCAGAAATTAGGCATAGGGTGAAAGTAAGGATGAGGTTTGGATGAAATTCATGTGGGGCCATGTAAATATCTAGGCATGCTATAAGTGACTATGGAAGAGAAAAACAAATCAAACTTTGAACTTTGCAATGGTTTTCCATGTACAAAGTATAAGAAACTAATGCACAGATTATAAGGATACACAAAAGTTATGGTACCTTGAAGGGAGACATAAGAGTAAATTGTGGGAAAACATGTTAGTAACAGTTGCTATATCTATTTTCTCTCATCAAAATACGCAGAACAACTTCAGAGAATAAACAATTATCCAAGGGTAGAACTTCCATTTCCAGTCAAGACAAAGTAATAGAACCTGGAATCATGTCCCTGGGAAACAAACAAACAAACAAAAAACTCCTGAACTAAATATAATGAAACAATGGTTTTAAGAACTCAAACAACAGGGAACGGAGGACAGTGATACCTAGTATACCGCCTAGGGAACATTATAGTTTGCATCACAGGAAGGAGGCATGAGGCAAGGTACTATAGTTTCTTTAAGTTATGGAGAACAAACTTGAAGTCCCAAGAGACCAAAGTGGCTAGTGTTCCCCAGGGAGAAGAATGTTGCAAAAAAAACAGCTACAGAAAAAGTAAATTTCAGAGACCTGTAGAAGGTGCATCATAATCAGATGAGCACTGATTAGCATATGTGTGTAAGGAAACTGAATGAGACAGAAAATGAATCTACAAAAAGGGGTAGAAAGGCCAATTCCTGGAGGTCACACAGGATGGGAGATTTGTGTTCCCACCAGCCTGGGTAGAAAATCTCATAATACATGGACATTGGATAGAGTCTTCAGAAGGGTATACCTTATTTAGTGCAACAAAATTTTCCCTATACTACAAATTGCTCTGGTCCATTTAACAAAGCCAAAAAAAAAAAACTCAAAAGGAAAAACTGTTTCCTAGTAACTTAACTTTGTACCAGAACAAAACTCAAAAGGATAAAAAGGAGTGATTATTTTTAACAATTCAAACAAACATAGTAAAGTATACAATGTCTAGCATCCAATAAAAAATTAACAGTTATGCAAATAAAAAGGAAAATATGATTTATAATGAGAATAAAAATTATTCCATGGAAACAGACTGCAAAATGACACAAATGATTGACTTAGTAGACAAATACATTAAAAATATAATTCTTATTTCTCCAAGTTAATAGAGTTATTATAACTCTACTATTTCTCCAATCTTGTCCAAGATTATACAGGGAAGACTAAATAGATTAAAGGGAAAAAGGGATAATTTTATAAAGACTCAACCCAAATTTCTAGAGATAAAAATACAATATTTGCAATGAAACATTAACAGAATATTAGACATTGTAGAAGAAAAGATAAGTGAACTTGAGGACACAGCCAAAGAAACTGTGCACAATGAAATATCAAAAAAAAGTAAAAGGAAACTAAAGAAAATGACAGAGCCTTTAGTGAGCTGTGGGAAAACTTCAACCAGATTAATATATGTAACTACAGACCCTAAAGGAGAAGGGAGAATGGAAGATAGTGCACAAAAAATACATAAAAATAATAGTTGAATTTTTTCTAAATTTGACAATAACTATTAACTCACAAACTCTCTAAAGCTCAATAAACACCAATACAATAAGCACAAAAAAGGAATATACCAAAATACTTCATAATCAAATAGCTAAAATTATGTATAAGAAAAAATGCCACCAGAAAACCAAAAGACACGTTGCATAGTGGGGAAAAAATAATGACAGCAGACTTCTCTTTAAACACAATGCAAGGACTGTCATGAGAAATATGTTGAGCTCAAGTATAACCACTTAAAGTATATTTCAAAAGCAAAGTCAAAATAAAAAGTTTTTCACACATATAGCTAAAATCCAATACAGAAGATAAAATGCAATCATAAACAATTATTCAAAAGAATGAAAAAAAAAAGCATAGACATGAAAAAAGCCAGGAATTATATAGCTTTAAATCCCAAAATTATCAATAATTATGTTAAATGTAAAAGCTCAAAACACATCATATAAAAGGCAGAAATTGTAAGTTTGTTAAAAATAGGTTCAATATATAAAAAAATATAAAAAGATATACCATGCTAACTCTAATTAAAACACAGATGAGTGGCCATATTCATATCAGATGAAGTAGATTTTAGAGCCAAGTACATTACCAGAGACAGATAGTCATTTAATAATTATAAAGAGAACACAAAAATCCTAAACAGGCACTTGTTAAACACACTTATTAAATCCATGAAGCAAAATCTGTTTGAACACACTTAATGGTGAGAGACTGAATGCAATTTCCTTAATACCATGTACAGACAAAACTGTTGGCTTTCATCACTTTTTTTTTTTTTTTTTTTGTGACAAAGTCTCACTCTGTTGCCCAGGCAAGTGTTGCGTCAGCCTAGCTCACATCAACCTCAAATTCCTAGGCTCAAGCAATCCTCCTGACTCAGCCTCCTGAGTAACTGGGACTACAGGCATGCACTACAACACCTGGCTAATTTTTCTATTTTTAGTAAAGACAGAATCTCATTCTTGCTCAGGCCGGTCTCAAACTCCTGACCTCAAGTTATCTTCCCACCTCAGCCTCCCAGAGTGCTAGGATTACAGGTGTGAGGCACCATGCCTGGCCAAATTCTTTTTTTATGAGGCACTTTCATCACTTCTATCTGACATTATTCTGGAGGTTATAGTGAGTGTTGCAAGTCAAGAAAAAGAAATAAATTTTATTCACAGTGTGAAAAACTCTCCATGTTCATAGACAACATTATGTAGAATGTACTACAAAATCCAGAGAAATGTTTTGAAGGTAATAGGCAAGTTTGAAAGATATAAGAGCAATATAAAAATAACATATTTCTACATACAAAAAAAATTTAAAATATTCAAAAAGTACAGTACACAAAAGAATAAAATATATAAATTGAGTTTTATCTAGTTGAAACCTTCTCTTTGAAAGTCACTAAGGGAATAAAAATTCAAGCCACAGACTGGGAGAAAATATTTACGAACCATATATCTGATAGTAAATTTCTATCCAAAATATATTAACATCTCTCAAAACTCAATAATAAGAAAACAAACAAATCAATTTAAAATGTGCAAAATATTTGAACACCTTACCAAAGAAGATATAATGAATGGCAATAAAACATGAAAAGCATGAAACATGAGAAAGCACATGAAAAGATGCTTATCATCGTTACTAACTAGAGAGACACAAAACGAAATCACAAGACAATATTGTATATACTGCAATGTCTAAAATTAAAAGGACTAAATTTACCAAGTGCATCGAGGATATGGATAAACTGAAATTTTTATATACTGCTAGTGAGACGTCTTCCTTTATTTGTAGTAAATACCTATTTCTCTTTACTTTTTCTCAATCAGAAGCTAGTATCACACAGATATTGTAGCTGCCAATTGTTCAATAGTTTGCACTCACAGCTCAGACTTTGGCTTTGCTAAAATGCTTTTTCATTTAGTTTTGCTTTAGAATTTGTCCACTTTTTTTTTGGTGGGGGGGAAGTAGAGAGGCAGTAGTGCATATGCCATGTTAAAAACTTCCAATTAGCAAATAAAAATCTTTGTTACTCAGACATTACATCTGTGAAACTGAGACTAATAATATATCATCACATTGTACAGATTAAATAAAACTAATGTGTGTAAAATAATGATGATATATAGACTTTCTCTGTAAGTTTTAATTTCTTTTCTAAAAGGAGAGTTGACTTTGACCTTGAATTAAAATAAACAGACTCATTCAAAAAATACTTTCCAAAGTTTATTTATGAAATAATAGTTTAAAAGACCAACCACCACAAGGGGAGTGATTTATCAAATAAAACTGGAAAATCTGCTTTCTATATATGATTCAGAAAAATCACAATACACATAAACATTTTAGGAGACTTCTGCTCCTCCCTAAATAAATCCATTTGATTTGGTTAAAGCTAACATTTACCAAATTTTATAACTCTTAAATTTATTTTTCACATAGCACTTTTTAATATTGCTACAAATAGAGAACAGTTAAAAGAAAGCCACCATTGGAAATTTCCTTTGATTCATGAGATACTATAAGAAAAAAAGAAGGGGAACAGAAATATGCAAGGAAGTTTTCTGAATTTTTTTTTCATAACTGTAATCTAAAATATTCTTTGTGACTTTGGAAACATACCTTTACATTCCTGGACCTATATAGCAATTCTAAATTAACATTGACTTGATCACCTTGAACTAAATCTAACTTTTTAACTATCTAGTGTTATATGGGTCTGTGCCCTGTGTGACTTTGAGCTTAGTGATTTTAAAGGCCATTGTGGAGAAGGTGAATAGCAAAAAATGCAGTAAAGTGTTTATATTTATCTAAAATTTAGTTAAAGTCACACCAATCCTCCAGTAATGGTGTAGACAAAAGGAAACCAATAAAATGGTTTTATTGCATGTAACAAAAATAACATGATTTAGTAACTGCATTATAAAACCTTAAGGCAAAGTCACCTATGACTTTCCATTTCCCCATTGAGAAAGCATCCCAGAGGTAAGAGTACGATGCTTAGGGTTCATATTATTTTTCTGTCACTTATTAGTTGCATAACTCAGTTTAACAATTCTAGCCTGATATTTCTCTTGCACAGGATAGTGATAACACCATCATTCTCCCAGAGTCAGTATAGTGTCTGCCACAGTGTAGACCTTGAGAAATGTCAATTGCTTCCTTTCCTTGAGATATTAAAATTTCAGCATTATACTAGTTGCAAATTTTCAATCAAGTCATCAAATACTAAACAATAATATATGCTCAAAGACAACACATAAAAACATAAAGTTTCTGTGATGGCCTTTAGCTAAAATAAATCTGAAAGGAAAAATTCAAAATGTCCATGGAATTTAAAATAGTAATGTTTTAGACAGTTGACATATATGATAGATATTTCAAAAAACCTAAACTTTATATAAAAATGTAAGAAAATAGAGATGATTTTAAAATGTAATGGGATTACTAGAATTATCCAACTATTTGATGAGGTTTAAAAAGTTAATGGTAAATTTTTAAATCTGGTTGCTCAATTTAGAAAAAAACCCAAATATCTAGTAGACTAAATTTATGTGAAGATAGAATCATTTCCTGTTGTAGAACAAAATTAGTGGCTATATAAATGGAGATACATAGAGATAAGTTCTTATAAAATAACATATTCACAGCTTGAAAATCCTAGCATTGTGTAATTCATGTTCCTAAATAACTATTCAGCCAATTGACTACAGTTAATTCTTCTTCTTTTTGCCTCCAAACCAGATAGAACTCCTAAAACCACTTTCCAAATCACTTTATAAATTTTGTGTTATATTTTCATTTTTAGAAACAGACACTCTAAAAGAACCCACATATAGTAGGTTATTTAAGTGTATTACTATCATTAAGCTAATATTGACATAGTGGTTTAGAGACAAACTCTCAAACCAGATTTCCAAATATCATCCCACAGGTCACTGAGTTTCTCTGCATTACTTTTAGTTTGTTTGTGTTCTTTTTTTTTGCTTCAATTTGTAGCATGTTTATTGCTCTTTCTTCAAGGTAATTTATCTCTTCTATAATGTTTAAATTGCTATTGTTCAATTACTACTAATCCCATCGCTGCATTTACTATTTAATATCTTTTATTTTCCAGATCTTGGATTTCTACTTGGCTCATGATCATACTTTCCATTTGTCTGTTGTGACTCCAATTGTTCACACATTATTTTTTTATATTTTTCCTTTAGATAATGAACACATTTTTCAAACTTTTTCATACCTGCTCTGAATTTTTATTCCCTAAATCTAATGTCCTTGTCATCTCTGCTTCTGCTTTTATTGATTGTTTATTATCTTATCAGTCACTTTTTCTTGCTTATTGCCATAAGTAAATTTTTACTACATGTGAGACACTACAGATGCTATATTTGAGTGCCTTAATTTTTTTCTCATTTAAGAGTGTTAATATGTTTTTCTTGTTGACAGTCAATTTTCTGAGGGATTAGCTTTATCCTTTCAAGGCTTGTTTTTAAGTTTGATTATGGTAGGTCTAGAGTAGTCCCATTCCTAAAGTGTAGTTTTTTTGTTTTGTTTTGTTTGTTTTTGTTTTTGTTTTTGTTTTCCTGGAGGGGAGGATGGAAGGAGGTCTTGACTAAATTCCTGATATATTCACCAAGGTCTATTGACCTTTGCTACTCTGACTGTTCAGAATGTCCATTTCTCCCAACATGATGTGACCTCTAGAATCTCTTGCCAGCTCACTGTCATTTCTCCTCTAGCACCTGATTTCTTCCAGGTCTCAAGGCATCTGCCTCTGAGCATGCAAACATATTTGTTTAAAGACTCAAGAGGTTTCCAATGCAGATTTCTAGAATGCCTTCTTTTTTCAGCTGTCTCCTGTTACCCCTTAAATGTTAAATTGCTGCCAACTCAGCAACCCCAAAGTAACATCTGTCTCATCTGCCCCGTGGAATTACAATTGTCTATAAAGTGCCCTACAGCAAAAAACAAACAAAAACAAGATGAATATGGACCTTTTCTGGTGCATCTCCCATCCCTCAAGGATCACAGCCTTGTGTTAGCTATTGTCTAATTCCTGAAAATAGGTGCTTCGCATATTTTACACAATTTTCATTTATTTATGGGTGGGAAGATAAGTCAAATACTCAGAAGTCTCTCAAAAGTCCTGTAATACTGCTAATTTGATATTTTTGTAGAAGAGAAAAACGAGAAATTAAAAACAATGTGAAGTTCTTGATGCCAAAGTGAAACCATGTTTCCCAAACAGGGCTTAAATTGAGCCTTCATCATTAAATAGCTGAAGATGAAAGCACATTTCTCTAGACTGAAACTTGATCCTTGGGAAAAGATAATTAATAATTTCTCCAAGTGTTCCCTTTGAATCTTCACTTGGGAAAATGCACCACTGCCCTGGGTAATAAAATCTACAGAAAGATGTATAAATTATAGAGTGCTATATTTTTAATCAAAATTTTAAAGGCATAAACAATACAATTATAAATTTCTTTTCACCCTACAATGTTAGCACCCATTGATATTTTCATGATTGATGTACTTCATTGCTATATACATCTATCTTCGCAGCCATCCATAAATTCCTGGAAAGCATTTGCATTTTTTGTTCATCTAAATACCCCTGATACCTAGTCCTTGCTTGAGTACATGGAATGCTTTTTAAATAAAATGATAACTGAAGTTAGATTTACTTTGTTTCAAATGAAGTGTTTTTTTTTTTTTGTATTTGGTATAAGTGTATAATAATGGTTAACATATACTGAGTGCTAGTAATGTTCTTGTAACTTTTCTAAATACTTATATTTAATTTATATTAAAACTTAAGCAATATCAGTATAAGGACACAGAATCATAAAACAGTCAAATGACTTGCCTCGGCCACACAGCTATTGAACGGTGAAGATGTGATTTAAACTCTGTCTGGTACTAAACTCTTAACCAGTGTGATATGCTATTTCTCAAGGAAGAAAACTGGATATATTCATTAAAGAAGTCCTATGATAAAAGTTTACCAAAATAGTACCTCTTCTGTGTTGGATGCTAAAAGATCCTAAAGGAAGTTGTGATGGGAGTAAACAGAACATTAAAATCTGTTATTTAGTAGCTTGTTAACAAACCTATCAGAAGCAGAGGCTAACATGTGTTCAGAGACCTTACATTATGATCGAAATCTGCTTACTAAAGTAAAAAATGTTTTCTCTAGACAGGAGGGTGGTTTTGCAAAACTCAACAATTTGAGAGGGGTTGGGAGGGGTGGGAGGAATGGAGCAGAGGGCAATACATAACTTCAGAGTTTACACTGCCTTATCAATTGTTAAGGAAGCAGGCCCGTAAGTGTTTTCAAGTTATCAATACATATTTCATAAGTGTATTTTTTTCACAATTAGTTCATTTTTACTCTAAAAGTTTGTATCCTTCAATATTTCTTTTACAATATCTATTTAGAATGACTTTCAGATGACATTGATAAGTGCTCTTCCTGACATTAGACCCAGTGTGGAAACCCAGAAGCTTACGTAGTTTCAAAAATTAAAGTGAAGAATTTTACAAATAAACTTTCGTCATTCCTGTCACATTTATGGAACCTAATCTAGTCAAGGAGAATATTGCAACTAAACGACAGACAGGAAAAGCATCTCTTTTTAATTGGCACTGGGCAATTTATCAGTCTTTAATGTCAGGGACACTCCATTAGGCTGTGAGCAAGTGATTGGTGGTATAACACTCAATTGAAAATCTCTGCGGATGATAGTTCATGCCACTATTACATCAACGTAATGAATGAGGCCCAACAGCACCCTCCTCTTCCTAGAAAGATCACATTCATCATGAGACAAAAGATTCCCCAGTGTCAATGAGTTGTCATGTTTTTCTCTTCTTGCCTGGGTGAGAACAAAAGGATTTCAGAGTCTAGACTGAGAAGATTATCAAACATCCTCCTTCCATGGAAAATAAGTGCCTGAATTGCCTGGATAATCTGAGCTCATTACTTTTGCTAGCTATATCTGGAATATCATCTACACGGATATAATCATACCTTAGGCAAACACAGGCTGTTTCATCTCTTGTTCTTGAAATAGTTGAATGATCTCCTGATAGGTTTGAAAAACTAGAAGTCTTAACTGTTGTCTTTACCTAGCACCTGAGTGTAGGAATGTCAACAATAAAATTTTCAGAATATAGTAGCCAACTACAATTAGGAAATATATTTCCTATTGCTTTAAGAAACTTCTGTATCTAGTTCTCCAGCTTCTAAGAAAGAAAAAGAAAGAAAAGAGAAGAAAAGGCATAGCGTAGAGTTTTTTTTGTCTTTTTTAAAAATTCTTTTTCTTTTCTTCTTTTACTTTCTCATTCTTCCCATTCCTCCCAGATTTTTTGTTTTTATTTCTTCATCTTCTTCACAGTACATAAGAAAACCTCCCAGAGATTATAGGCAGTGAGTGCAATGTAAATGCCCTGACTTTAAACTGACATATCAGATCTTTCTTAGGAAAGACAACTCAACAGAAAAAGGGTGTGTGTAAGTATGCTTTATTTAGAAAAGAAAAAAAAAAAGCACTTATTGCTAGCATAGTGTGATATATGCATTATTACCTTGGCATCTTGATCTGGCCCAGATAAATTCTTTCAACTCCTACACTCCGTATCACATATTTTACATTAGCAGTTTTAACTCACCACACCATCTGTCTTTATCAACATCTAACTATACAGATGTACAGTCGATGTGAAAATATTCACATCAACTTAATCTGCATCATATTCACCTATTAATACAGTGAACATTACATTATTGATTACTTTTTCCATTTCTTTTCATCTTCCAATATTTTTCTTATTACTGGTATCTTAGTTTAAATTTTAGTGAACTCAAATTAGTGTGACAGTGACCAAAGTGTTAAAAATGTTCACTCAAAACCAAAATGTATGCATTCTGTATGATTTTCAAAATCATTTTTAGACAGCAACTATTCAGTACTAGAAAAAAATAAAGTTTTGAAAGTATGTTTTTAATCTTTCTGGCAGGAATGATTCTACCTAGCTAGGATGGCTCAAGGTTATTTTTTTCTGTGTTTCATTTTTTTTTTTTTTTTTATTTTTACTGCTGGTAAGCTCTTCTGTCAAGAATCAGAGTTTAATGAAAAATAAACACCATCAGTGGAGTGTTGCCAGAAAAGTTGATGTAACAATTTCTTAGAATTGATGTGAGGTACTGTTATTCCAGCCAAGCTGATTTTTTTTCTTTTTCTCTCTTTTTTTATCCTCCTTTTAGTAACCACACAGCTCATACATACTCATATATTCCAAGAAGAAATTTCAGGTTCAGCTAAAGTAAGTTAAAGAGGAAGGTTATGGATTTTTGATGGACTCCATTTATAATAAACTTAGCACTGATTTTTAATTAATATTGCACTCAAATGTTATACTCTGTCAATGACATCGTATACAACTTGTATTGAGAGTATCTTGCATTCCTGTGTAATGCTTTCAGGTACTGAGATTTACAAAAGATACATTTCCATCTTTTGCAGTATTTAAAGTCTGAAGTACAACATAATGGATGAAGATTTCAAGCATATCATGATCTTTCTCTCATATAATTTCAAATATTTTTGTAATCATTTCCCTTTCCTGAAGGACTGGATGAGCCTGATTTTATTTCGACAGTATACATTAGCATTTATCACATATAGGGAGAAAAAAAAATTAAATAGTCTAAAGCAGGCAAACCATAGCCTGCCTGATGGTCAAGTCCTGGCAGCCACCTATTTTAGTAAATAAAGTTTCCTTGAGACACAGCCAGACCACTCATTTGTGTATTCTTTATGGCTATTTTTGTGTAGCAGCAGGAGAGTTTAGTGGTTTCTACAGAGTGTATACACCTTTCAATGCCTCAAATATTTAAAGAAAAATTTTCTGACTCCTAGAATAAAGTATGGAGAGATTAAAGAATTTTTCCAATAAATCTGTGCTAGATAAAAAAGCTATAAGCTTAAGAGAGAAAAAATTGAGTCTTTCTAATGGTGTTAACAATACTCCATTTCTTTGATGAATCTCCAAATTCTTTTCCACAAAGGTTGCACCAATTTGCAGTCCCACTAGCAGTGTAAGAGTGTTCCTGTCTCTCCACATCCTCGCCAACATTTGTTGTTTTGGGATTTTTTGATAGAGGCCAATCTCAATGGGGTTAGGTGGTATCTCATTGTGGTTTTGATTTGCATTTCTCTAATGATTAGAGATGTTGAACTTTTTTTATATGTTTGCTGGCTATTATTCTGTCTTCTTTGGAAAAGTTTCTGTTCATCTCCTTTGCCCATTTATAAATGGGGTTGTTTGATTTTTTTTCTTATTAATTCTTTTGAGTTCTAGGTAGATTCTTGTTATCAGAACTTTGTCAGAGGTGTAGAGAGCAAATATTTTCTCCCATTCTGTAGATTGTCTATTTGCTCTAGTGTTAGTTTCTTTGGCTGTGCAGAAGCTTTTTAATTTGATCAGATCCCATTTGTTTATTTTTGTTGCTGCATTAATTGCTTTGGGGGTCTTCTTCAAGAATTCTTTGCATAGGCCGAGGTCTGAAAGGGTCTTCCCAACATCCTCTTCTAGGATTCTTAAGGTTTCCTGCCTTAGGTTTAGGTCTGTTAACCATCTTGAGTGTATTTTTGTGAGAGGTGAGAGGTAGGGATCCAGTTTCATTTTTCTGCATGTAGCTAT
>CAUYRT010018644.1:0-12183 GCA_963574885.1 Lepilemur ruficaudatus | reverse complement strand
TCTTATCACATTTGTTTTGGCAATTTCTTTGCTTCCATATCTGCCTCTTCTTCCAGGCTATAAGTCAACAGATGCTTGTTTTTTATCTGTGATCTCAACCAAATACAGGGCTTGGCATGTAGTTTACCTGCTCACTTAAATTAGACTTAAGAGGCCGGGCGCAGTGGCTCACGCCTGTAATCCCAGCACTCTGGGAGGCCGAGGCGGGGGGGATAGCTCAAGGTCAGGAGTTCAAGACCAGCCTGAGCAAGAGCGAGACCCTGTCTCTACTATAAATAGAAAGAAATTAATTGGACAACTAAAAATACATATATAAAATTAGCAGGGCATGGTGGTGCATGCCTGTAGTCCCAGCTACTTGGGAGGCTGAGGCAGAAGGATCGCTTGAGCCCAGGAGTTTGAGGTTGCTGTGAGCTAGGCTGATGCCAGGGCACTCTACAGCCCGGGCAACAGAGTGAGACTCTGTCTCAAAAAAAAAAAAAAAAAAGAATATTAGATGCAGAGTTATAATGACAGTTTTGATCAGATTAAAACAAGTGGAGTATGTTGAGCAGTGGTGTTAGTTTTCTATGGAAAAATAGATGATAATTAAAAACATCCATTATTTAAGGAAACATTATTATGTGCCAAACATTAAAATTGGTGCTAAAAGACATCATTCTTTTATTCCAGATCAAATTCAAACTTGAAAGATATATCTTATTAGGTATAATATTAAAGTTAAATTAATGTCTTAATAGAAGTTTTAAAACTCAATTTAAAAAATGCATTCATTTTCAAACTATTACTGGCTGGATAGTAAGAGAGTTAGTAGAGCTTTGAGTGGAGGAAAAAGTCCTTAAAAAGGGACAGAAGTCATCCTTGTTTCTTTATATTCAGTTTTTAAACATCACTACAAATGTGTATGCTTGGCTGCATGGCAGAGATCTTCCGGAAAGAACACTGTCCTCATTTATAATCCGGACATGGCGTGTTGGGTGAGACAGAGGGCTACTGGGGAAGTGAGCCCAGATGAGATTCTGCATAATGCAGTGCTTGGTGCTGCTATCAACGGTTAATTGTAAAGGCTGGAGTAAGTACCGTCCTCCCATCCTAAGGCCCAAAGTGGGATACTTCAGGCCATGGTTACTTAGCACAATTCCTGATTTCCATTCAGTAGGAAGCCTACTAATTAGGAAGTCTACTGAGTAATTTTTGAACAGGAATTCTCACTGCTGATTGCTATGTATTTCTCAGACAAGTATATTATCTCAAATTGACATACTGCTTATAATCACTGATAAATCATTTTGACACATACATTTAATTTTGATTTACGTAACATTTATGTTATTGCAGCAATGTTGAATTGCATTTGGAAATGCTTTTAAGTATAAAAACTTAAAAAAAAAATTATCATATAGTTTTCCCATACTTTTCATGGTACTTTTCTTCCCTTTTTTTTGTTTTGGCTTGATTTTGTTGTCTCCTTAATTTCTCAATGTTTTATGTCAAAACATTCTTTAATTCTAACGCTTTGAGTCTGTCTGTAGGAAAGACTACATTGGTGCTCAAAAGAAGTTATTTAAGAAATTATTTTGCTTTCAACCCTTTCCATTATCCGGAAGAAATTTATTTTAAAGCTCTTTTTGTGGTTTCACTGCAGCGACAGCTCAGCCAAAGCCCTGTGGGAAGCCTTGCTGAACAGCAAGCACAAAGAGGCAGTGATGGGCGTTCGGAGACATCTAGTGGAGGCAGCGAGCAGAGAGCACCTGCCGATCAAGATGAGCATGGGTACGTAAGCCTGTCGCTTTGCGGAGGACAGAGGGTGGCCCAGGCTCTGAGGAAGTTTCTTTAGGCCTGCACTGAACTGTGGGCCAACCTAGCCAACGTGGAATCAAGGTAAAAGCGGTGGAGACATTTGTCTGTTGAAGAAATAGGGAAGGAAAATGTACTCACTGCTCCCAGGCCTCAGCCATTAGCGCTTTCTTAGACTTACCTTTGGGAGCGCTGGGAGAGTTCTTGCTTACAAAGAATAGTTCTTTCATTTTTACAGTCGATCTAGAACTATCAATATTGGTTTGGACCACTTCCCCTTAATTCTGTTCTACACCTACTCCCCCTTTTCCCCTTGGTCTCCCCCTCTTCTACTTACGGTAGATGAAAGCTCTTTCATTAGTTTTTAATTAATGAGTGAGATGTTTGACTGAAAAACCATTGAACAGCCAAACATGCCTCAGCCTGACCCTCGCCCTCAGAGTGGTCTGCTAATCGTCAGTCCCGTAAGCGTTAATTCTTCTTCGCCAGGGGAGTACATACCTAATTTTTCTATTTCTCATTTATTTTCACATCCAGCTTCATCTTTGGTGTTGGAAGAATATGGTCACAATAGGATTTAAGTTTTTTTTTCTTTGTTGAAATATAACTTACATACCATGCCTTTATTCCATTTTAAGTGTACAATTAAATGATTATTAGTAAATGTACCAAGTTGTACAGCTATTCACATAAACCAGTTTTAGAAGATTTCCTTCCCCCAGAATTTAGGTTTTAAGTGGCTTTTTTTCTTTTAATAAAAATGTCTGAGAACAACAGAACTAATGTTTCGATTTCTATAGAAAAGGAAATTGGCTTTTTACTTTTTTGTTTTTAAAAAAACTATTAAATCATTTTATTGATATGGAAATATTTAAATATGGATATTGAATCTGGTTAATAGAGTTTATTTCTGGAAACTGTTAAAAATTTATATCTCTATTTTAAAAATAAGGCTTCTCAAAAAAAAAAAATAAGGCTTCTCTCTTATAATTTGCTCTTAGTGTCTAGTAAATATTAGTACATTTTGCTGGATGGGAAAATTTTTCTGTGCTGAGATTCTTAGCCTAAATTCTTCACTGTGTATGGGGGCAAAAATCAAACTATCAAGTTGAAATGGAGCAAAATTTTGGAAGTAGAAGAATATGGATGAACTTAGGAGGAAAAAAGTTTTAGGGTCATAACACGAAAAAAAAAAACATGTGACTTTTTAGTGAATTAGGTGACTATATATGAGGGTTTTAAGGAACATAAGGAAAAGAAATGCAGAAATAACTAACATTTATTGAGTACTTATAAGGTGCCAGATCTTCTTTTCTACATGTGTTATCTTATTTCATTCTTACAGTAATGAGATAGGGTCACACTTTTCAGATAAGGAAACTGAAGCAGAGAAAAATTAACGAAGTTGCCCAAGGCCATATGTACCATAGGTGGTAGGACTGGAATTGAAATCCAAGCACTCTGAGGCTAGAGTGTATGCACTTTATTTATAAAATCATCCTAACTCCATATAACCAATGCCAGAAGTCCTACATGTGGTTTTGGAGGGTGAAAACTCTTTTATTAGTCTTGAAATAATGAATGAACTATTATACTAAAAAAACAGTTGAGCAGACAGACATGCTGTGGCCTGGCCCCTCACCCTTAGAATGGTCTCAAAGTTGCTGCTTTGACACCATCCTGGCATTTAGCTAATTCTCCTTCCTTCCTTTCTTAGTCACTCACTCCCTTCCTCTCCCACCTTTTCCCTCCCTCCCTCCCTCTCTCCTTTCCTTCCTTCCTTCTTTCCTCTCTCCCTCCCTCCCTTCCTTCCTTCCTTCCTTCCCTTTTCTTTCCTTTCCTTTCCTTCCTTTCCTTCTTTTCTTTCTTTTCTTTCTTTCCTTTTCTTCTTTCCTGAGATAAGAAGTCCAGGCTGTTGCCCAGGCTGAAGTGCAGTGGCACAATCATAGCTCACTGCAGCCTCCAACTCCTGGGCTCAAGCAAGCAATCCTTCTGTCTCAGCCTCCCGAGTAGCTGAGATTATAGATATGACCCACTGACTCAGCTCTTCCTCCCTTTTCTTTCCACAGGCCTGATACACATTACTAACAAGTATGTTTACCTAATAGAATTCCTTATTCATAAGTATGTTGAAACAAGAATTAATTCATATTAATGAATCAAGAAAAGTAGGAATGCACAAAGAGTCTTTATGATAAGGTTAATTTATATTGTGTTTCAATGATATAACCTTATGATGCTGTCACAGAGCATACATCAATTATTATTGTTCAATGCTGGACCCTTGAAAGATCAACAAGCTTTACTTTTCTAAAGGGCTGTATCTTATAAAAATAATCAGAGCCAGAAATTCAAAAAAGAGACGGGTAACCACATAAGGAATTCAAATTTAAATGTTTGAGTGTTCTGTCACCCTCCCCCCAAAATGATTTGCTTTGACCCAAAACTCCAGACTTGGGGATGGAGTGGGAGAGAAAAAAGAAAGAAGGAAAGAAATAAATGATGGTTAGCAAACTTCTTTTGTAAAAAGGATCAAAAAGATTGGCTCAGAGCACACTCTATCCGTGTGCCAACTACAATTTAGTAAAAGATAACGCAGAGTGGCTACCCATTTTTGATTCATATCACTAGCCAGAATTTCTTATGTGTTTCATTTGATATACAAACAGATACATAACCATAAACAGTAAGGAAAAGAGCTGGAACTTTTAAACAAGATAAAACATTGACATTTGAAAACTGCCTATCAAATAGCTTTTAAAACTATGAGGTATACTTTAAACTATGCACTGTTTTCCCGTCCTTGCTGTAAATTCTATTGAAGTATAAATTTTTCTGACTGTGGTAGAGGCTTCTAGTATTTTTGAGATATTAAACAGATTTTGGTTTTTTTAGAGATGAGGGTCTCACTCCTGGGCTCAAGCTATCCTCCCACCTCAGCTTCCTGAGTAGCTTGGGACTACAGGTGTGTACTGCCATGCATGGCTAATTTTTAAAATTTTCGTAGAAATGGGATTTTGCTGTGTTGCCCAGGCTGTTCTTGAACTGGCCTCAAGTGATCCTCCTGCCTCAGCTTCTCGAGTAGCTGGGATTACAGGTGCAAGCCACTATGCCTGGTAGATATTAAATAGATTTTAATTTTGGACTAAGGATTCTTTTGTGTTTAAACTTATCGAGTGGGATCCCATGATCAAAACCTCAGATCTTAAATATAAAATTTCTCAGCACATGGCAAGTTCATATTAAAACATTATGAGCACCAAGAAAAATAAACATCATTCTCTTTAAGAAAAAAAGTTTAATTGCTAAAACACAAAAAATTCATTTTATCATTGCACATATAAACATATGCTATCTTTCTGAGAGCTTGTTATTAAATTGTCAGTTAACTAGATAGATATGTTCCAGAAAAGTGACTTTTAAAACACTGAAACTGAATTGTACTTTTCCCACAGGCTTTCATAGTGGAAAATGTATTCTGAAATTAACAGAGCAAGTAGACCATAAGAAATCCATTTGTTTGAATCCAAAAAGGCCACTCACGGAAGAATGAATAGAAAATGCCCATCTCAAACTCTGGTACATTTTGCATAGAGTCTCTCTCTGGAATATCACTATGGTTGGGGGACCTTCACCAGTTTGTCCTGTAGCTCTCTGCAAAATGGATCTATTCCCCAGCGTACAATGGGTGGCAGAAATATCCCATTAGAGCTGGAATGAAACAGATCTCTTTATGATACCGTCTTTTCATTTGCAGCCAGATTTCTTGAAAGAGTGTCCTACACTTGATGCCTCTCTTTCTTTATTATTTTCTTACTTACTAATCTAGTGTAGTCTGCCTGTACTTTTTTATTGAAAAGTCTCCCAGACAACTAAACATGAGGACATTTTTCTCATTCCTCATCCTTATTGACTTCTTTGCAGCGTTCACTGCTAGACTATTGCCACTTTCCTGTATGTCTGTGTTTTCTGTGACTTTAGACTCTCCTGATTGCGATGGAGTGATTACAAAGTCGACTATATCTGGGGGTGAATCACAGTTCTGCCCCTTATTAGTGAACATTCGGTTTCTTTGGGGAAAATGTCTGTTTCCTCGAATTTTGAAGGAGAATGGAAGCTCCAAGCAGGAACGTGCAGGTTATGACTATCTAGCAAACTGGAATTGGTGTGCTGCAGTTATATTCCTCATAGAGAGAGGTCTCTATGGGAAAATCGACATGGGAAGCCAAATTATAAGAAGGTTATTTGATGAAAGTGAAATCGAAGCAAACAGATTGAGTTAGATGATTTCTCCTTTCTTTCTGAGAAATGTACTTAGTTATTCTTTCCACTTCATGTGTCTTTTTCTAGTCTTTATACTAAATACTTCCCTTCTGATAACACAATCTTTTTTAATGCAAAATTCTGAATAGGTTTTCCATTTTCAGCTTGGCTGTGATAATGTTCCATTACCTCTTCCCTAACTCTGTTCACTCCCCCCAAACCCCTCTCCCTCAATCACCGTGACTGTATTTGGGATTCTCAAACCTCTGTGGTCATACTTTCATAGAACATTTCTTGAGCTACATTTCCAGATGATAGTCTGATCAGGGAGTGCTACTTTTCTGGGCCCAGGTTCTAGGTCCCCAGATGCTGCAGTGCCAGGAGCCACCACTACTCTACTGGACCATGGGTCCATGTCCTTGGGGGTTGGAACGCACAGCTACTCTGCTGGGCTGGGGCTTCAGGTCCCTGATGGGCTGGGAACTGCACCAGCTCAGGTGCCAGGGGACATGGCTGCTCCACTGGGCTGAAGCTCAGATTTCTGGGTGGCAGGGCACTGGGTTGGTCAGGTGTTGGGGGTGCAGCTGTTTCTCTTGGCCTGGGCTCTGAGTAGCCTGGGAATGGGGCACAGCAGCACTGTGATGGCGGAAATTGAGTGCCTCCAAGGCAGCTTGATCCAAGGGGCTAGAGAGCATCAGCACCTCAGCAGGGGGATGGCGTACTACCATGTGTGCAAACAGGAGGCAATGGAGGCAGAGCCTTCGGAACGAAGGGACGCAGTGGCTCCTCTGCCCCGGAGCATCATGCGCTCTAGCAGAGGCCCTGGTTCCAAGATGGCAAAGTGCAATAGCAGCTTGGGCCATGGCGTGGTGAGACACAGTGTGAGCGCCTTCTCTGGAGTACTACAGCCATGTGAGCTCCAGGCAACTCCCTCAGCTGGGCCCAGGGCCTGTGAGGGCTGCAGGATTCTCCAGTAGCAAAGACTATAGGTATCTGCGGTGGTGATGGGGGCTGCTGGGGACCCCCTGTTTCCCTTATCCCCACAGGGAGAGTCTCTCCTGGTTCCGAGCTGATTCTGGCAGTGGGGTGGTGGAGGCAAGTGTTTCTCTATGTGACCGTCCTCCGAGTTTTGTGCCCCATGTGGTTTCCACCACTCTCCTTCAGTCACTCTGATTGAAATTTAGTTGTTTATTCATTGTTTGGGTCCTTTTTTGTGGGGAGGATGAGCATTAGACATCGCTAGTCAGCCATCTTGCTTGTCAGTCTTCTTGTATGTTTTCAGCATAAGGGACCCCCAACGGAGGAATATGGACAAGGAGTTTAAAAACCTTGAGAGAGTGATAGGGGGAGAAAACCCCCAGCTGCAGTGTGGGGGTTTCATTATTTGGAGGTTCTCTTAAGAGCAGAAGTTGCTTTCCAAGTGGGAATAGGCCCACCAAGGGAATGCCCCTTCCCTGGCAGCCTGGTAATCTGCCTCTGGACAGGAGGGGTAATCTGTCTCCCGTGCTCTCTGCTAAGTTTATGAACATTGAGGCCCTGTCTCAGTCAGCCTTAGGAAGCCAGCATCTCCAAAGAAATCTAAACCATAAATGTTTCTGCCGGTTTTGTATTTCACTGTTTTGTATAACTTCAGGGAGAGCTGTTTATTTTCTATTTGTGACTCTTCCTCTTGCAAAAGTTGTACTTTATTCCATATCAGCCTCAAAACGGACCTTACAGCAGATTTCTGAACTTTAGACTCATTTGATTGAATTGATTCATACAATTAAAATACTCTTTTCACATTAGTCTCTAGTTCTACCTTTTAACGCTGTAGAGCTCAAAAATTTGTGTAACAAGAAACACGTACTATTCAAAGGCTATCCCACAAAACCTTCGGTATTTACGGTGTTATAAAAATGGACATCAATTCCCAGCTGGGCTTTATCCAAGTTTCATTATACAGATGGCTGTACATATTGCCTTTCAGATCCCTGTGGGAGAAGATTTATAATTTCTTTCCTTTAAGAAAGGAAACTTTAATAACTCGTTTTAATGTCCCACTTTAATAACTTGTTTTAATGTCTAATAGTCACCATGAGCAGGAAATTTTTTCTCCTGTCTGACTTAAATATACACATTAATTCTATTCCTTTGCCATTTAACCTCAGTTCAGGTGGGAAGTAGGCAGTTATTATTACTCTTCATTTTCTTTATCTGTTGAAAGACAATGCTTTACCCATTCCCCAATTCAGTGATAGTAATAAAGTCAAATTTCCCAGAGAAAAATATACATCTGTTCATCCTACATAAGACAGACGTTATTTTGTTTTGGAACCAAGGTAATATGTAAAAAGTTATACTAGTGTAAGCTTCTAGAAAATGACAATGTATTTGAAAGAAAAATAAAAAATAAAATGAAAATAAAAAGAATGTACAATTCCCCACCCCCACCATTCTATTCTTCGAAGTAACATTTTTTTCTTAAATTAGTATCTTTCCTTCCAGGCATTTTTCTATGTAACTAGGTAAGAAAGTAAGTAAATACATAAATAAACAATAAGAAAAATAAAGGTACATAGTAATTGTATGGCAATGTGATTTCTGTTGTGATTTTTTTTTTTCTCATTCTTATTAGAGTTTTGGCTGCCCAACATAAAATTCCATGAAGGAAACTTAATCATACAGTACGCTTCATTTTAAATGTTACATGTATATTTGGGTATATACACACCTAATGGGTGCAGTGCGCACCATCTAGGAGATGGACACGCTTGAAGCTCTGACTCGGGTGGGGCAAAGGCAATATACGTAACCTGAACATTTGTACCCCTGTAATAATACTCAAATTAAAAAAGTTAAATTCGTAACACTATACAGAGCAAAAGGGTGAATTTTACTAAATGTAAACTTAATAAACCAAACAAAGAAAGTATTATTGAGCTTTTTTTCTATTAGGACTTGAGCAAGCAGATTGCTAGCTCGCTGCTTTGAGAATTGGGAATGAACCCATGCTTTTACCAAGGGACCAAAGAAACTAGTGACACTCACCTTCCTCCTTATCATCACTGCTGTTCTTTTTCTTCAGATGCTTACGCTGATAGACTGGTAATAAGGAGCTTCAAAATTCTTAATCTCTTCAAAAAATTTAATGAAAAGATAGAACAGTATGTTGCAGGCTTTCAGGTTTCTTGTGGCAAGATCTTTATTTGTTCGTGTACCAAGAACCATTTATTAACTGTAGTCTGCCATTTAACACTGGGCAAGGCACTAAGCTCGCCACACCGCCGGTCGATGCAGGACGCGCCTTGTTTGCTGCCTCGTGGAGTTGCCATGACAATCAGAAGGCATGTTGGCGTAAGCACCGTGTAAACTGTGAAGTGCTAAATAAATGCAAGCGGTTTCATTGCCAGATGCGATATAGCAAACAAACAAACAAACATGGATTTCAGTGTGAAAGAACAACCCGCAAACAGGGTTGGCTGAAATGGTTAGGGATGATTTACTTGACTGGAATCTGTGTTTGGCCCCGTTGCCTTCTTCCTGCCTGACAGACATCTTTTATCCTCATGAACATTGCCTGGAACCCACTGATAGCAATGATGAAGTTTTAGTTGTAGTCATACCAGATCTCTCCTCTTATTTTATGTGCGTAGACATATCGTTAGACATCGTACCTTTCTACCTCTGAGATTGCTACGTTATAGGTCATACAGAGCTACTCCAAGTTGAGCTCAACAAGTATGTTTGTGTGGCTTTATTTGGAAACATTGACAGGGTACTACATTGATAAAATGAATTCTACTAGCAATATGACCCTGGCCAGATCCCTTAACATCCATTTCCTGACTAGCAAAATGCAGGTAAATAGTATCAGTTTTGCTATTGTCACTGTGTTGTAAGAATCACAATAGCTTAGGAAAGCTTGCGGTCAACTTTGAAGTTTGGGGCAAATATAAGACATTGGTATTATTAATGACATCCTTGTCATTATTTTTACTACTCCCAGAAGGGGGTACACTGATAAATTATTATGTTTTTCCAGGGAGAGTCACGCCAGGGCAGCTCACATCCTATATTCAGCTCTTCAAGAACAACCTCAAAGCTCTAATGAATCACTGTGGGCTCCTACAGCTTGGGCTGGCCACAGCTCAAACTCTGAAACACCCGCAGAGCGCCAAGTGGGACAACTTTCTGGCTTTCGAAAGGCTCCTTCTCCAGGTATGTTACTATGGCAGCTTCGTGGGATGTTAATAAAGTTTTGACTTCCAAGGAAAAACGTTGATATTTATTGTGGTCTTTGTCATAAATCATATTGTTGACATGTGTCCTGTGTAGTATTCTCTAAGTGCACCCAAGTTAAAATCCAAGGAAAAACTTTTCCACATCTGCTTTTAAAAATTTTCTGACAGTGACATCTTTGGCTTCTCACTCAAAACTAAGGGTGTTTTTTGAGCATTTTACTAACTTTTGAAAACCTCTTTACAATTTTTTGCCATTTGGACCTTTCTTGATCTCCATGGCATCTTTGTTTGGTCCTTGCTATTTTTCCTGTGAAATATTATTGCTATTTGTGTTTCTTACGACACTATCTAGTCTCTAGTCCTTGAACAACATCTAACGTGTGCTTTAGAATGTTTGTTAAAAGATTACAGGAGGCAAACTCCAATTGTAGTTTTTATGCGGTGATTTGTGTGTGTGGGATGGGAACTTTTCATAAATGATGAAGTATTTTCATGGGAAACTTTTTTAAAAAGATGTATTTTTTAAAAAATCGTATAGTATATATTATAGAACATTTTTTAAATTATAAAGTTTACAAAGTATTATAAAGTATAAACTTACATCAAATGACAAATACCTATGTACTCTCCATGTAGACTTAATATGATTTACCATTTTTTTCATATTTATCTTACATCCTTTTTCATTAAAGAAATAAAACTGGAGATAAAGTTGTAGTATCCTTGATGCTATATCCTACCCTAACCTGATCCTCCTTTTTCTTTCCTCAGAGATAATTACAAGCTGATTTCTTGTTTTCTTATTTTTACTAAATATTTATCTTTTCATAAGTAATTCAGAGTACTGTGCTATTGGTTTTAATTTTTACGTAAGTGATCATACTGTAAATATTGCTAAACAACTTGCTTTTCCCTATGAGCGTTCTGTTTTTAAGATAATCCGAAGTGATGTATGTAGATCTAGTTCATTCCTTTACATCACACCATAAACATACAATTTATTTATGCAATCTATACTGATGTTTAGTTAGGCTGTTTCATTTGTGTGTGCGTGTGCGTATGTGTGCGTGTGTGTTGTGTGTATGATTAGAAAGAATTATGTGCTGAATATCCGAGAACTTGTCTTCTGATACACATGTGAAAGTTTCCCTAGGATAAATCCCTTGGAGAGGATTGTTAGGTCACTGACCATACATATTGTGGAGTTTACCAAATATCAACAGAAGACTTGAACTAGTTGGCCCTTCTTCCGGGAATAGATGACAGTTTGGTTTTCAGTACTCAGTATTATCAAACGTAAACATTTTTTATAGTGGGTCAACGCTATCTCTGTATATAAATTTGTGATTTTCCGACTACTCATGAGGTTGAGCATCTTGTATTGTAGTCACTGGCGATTCAATTTTCCCCTTCTACGAAGTGTTCATTCTTATGCCTTGCCCGGTTTTTATCTATTGGGTAACAGAAAAACTGTCCTGATGTATTTTAGATATTAGAACTTTTAAAGTTATGTCATGCAAATACTTCACCCAGCCTATGGTTTGTTTTTTGACTTTGATTCCTGTATATTATATAAAAATTTAAAATTTTATGTAGTCCAGTTCATTAATATTATCCTTTATAGTTTCTGCTTGTTTATGTTTTATATTAGAAATCCTCTCCTATCCCTACTTCCTAAATATATTCTATATTTGCCACTAAAAATTAACTTTTATCTTTGACAATGAATTTTTTTTTTTTTTTGAGACAGAGTCTCACTCTATTGCCCGGGCTAGAGTGAGCTGTGGCGTCAGCCTAGTTCACAGCAACCTCAAACTCCTGGGCTCAAGCGATCCTCCTGCCTCAGCCTCCCAAGTAGCTGGGACTATAAGCATGCGCCACCATGCCCGGCTAATTTTTT
>CAUYRT010018643.1:0-23510 GCA_963574885.1 Lepilemur ruficaudatus | reverse complement strand
GAATATTATTTACTCTATGTCTGTAGAATAAATGAATTACAATAGGAGGCAGGAATAATCAGGAAAGTTTCATGGTAGAGACTTTTTACTGGACTTTGGAGAGTTTATTGAGTGACTACTCTGCATCAAGCCTAATTAGATATGGACCCTGCTTCTCAGGAGTTTCAACACTAATATGCAAAGCATGTTGCTCTATAAAGCATGGTGAGTGATATGGATCCCATAAGAGGGACTTATAACAGTGGCCCAGAAGCCTTCTTGAAGAGGGAACATGAAGGCTAATCTTGGAAAGAAGCACTGTCTTCAACAATGTATGAGAGAGAAAAATACCAAAGTGGACTGGGGCAGTGATTCACCTTGCAAATGTTTTTATCCCATCCCAATATTCTGATATAGCTCCAGGGTCAGGACAAGGGGTCCTCCTTTTAACCCACTGAGAATCACTGAATTTAGTCTGAACAAAAAAATAGTATGGAAAAAAGACTGTACTTTGGATATATTAATGCAAAATGGAAGTGAGAATAGAATAGAAAAATTGGCAAAAATTTGCCCTAACCTTAGAAATGAAAGATATATTTTTGCTTGTCTGATCCCTTCAGACACGAATATTACGTTGGCTTTCTCTGCAAGCATGATTGGTAAAATACAGGAAAAAATATCAGTAAGTTTCCATCATGATTAAAGCACAAAACTTTTAATCTATAAAACATAAAATATTGGGGCTGATATCTGGCTCATACTAATTTCCCCAGGGGTGATGTCTAAGCTAACACCGTTATCCTTGGGAAGCTCTTCCTCCCTCCAGAACCCTCTCTCTACTAGAAAACATAAATGGGAGACACTATCTTCTTACATGGTCTGCCTTCCTGGCCACAGTGATTGGCTTAAAGATATACATGTGGCTGTACCTGAATCAACTGATCTCTTTTACCTTGTACTTTTCTGAAAAAGAAGCTGAGACATAGACAACTCTTCATTTCTCAGAATGTCATGCTTTGAAATGTAAGTCCAAAATAGGGGACCACTTGCTCTAAATTTCCTATTGTTGCTTCAGAAAATGGTGGTAGCAGCTCTGAACATAATTATATTAGTATTAGATAAATCCTTAGGGTTTGACATGCTAATGATTTTTTCCATGCATAAATTTAGCCATGCCTTTGATGAATATTTGTTCAGTAACTGCTATTATCATGGAGTGTCTTTGTAGGTATACATGGGATACATAGAATCAGGTTCATCTCATGCCTTAAAAGGCAATGTTTTGCCAGAGTAATTTTATGAATAACAATTACTCTCATGTCTCCCCACTACCATAGCCCTTTAGGCTCTGTCCATATTCTTTATGATTTACCGTATTCATTTAAAAATGAACATTCCAGAAAACACATTGTTTTTACAGCACTGTTTTGTGCCTTTGTACACAATGAATAGGCTCAAATATTAACAGAAATAAATATGAATTCCTGTGTCAATAGGTAAATATTAGCCTTGAAAAATGGAGCCAAGCATGTACATTGCAGATAATTATTTTTAATTTATTCAGTTAAAGTAATAGACAAAATATATTGCCAATGTTACAAAAATATCTTCATGGGAAAAAAATAGTCTATGATCAAGTTCTTGCAAGATCGTTTATTTGGCCATCACCAGCCCACTATTTCAAAGTCTGTGTTAACACAAATCAGTCTATTCTAGGGCAGAAAAAATAAAGGAGGCTTTATGATTTTTCTTTCTTTAGCCCTAAATGGGTGAAACATTTATCAAGAAACATGACTTTTCACCACCATTTATGTATGGCAGTTTTCCTAGAAGAAAACAGGAAACAAAAGCATGTTAATTGCAAATAATTCATTAAAGATATACTTTGAAATTTCCTCTATCCATCCTTGATTTGATATAGAATTAAGTGAATATTATTTGTGATACTAGATGGTGCCTTTTAAAAAATACTTACAAAATTAATTATAGACCTTGGAAACCAAGTGAACCAGAGAGCTAGAGAATATAAACAAGCACTGTAGTGTCAGGATTATCCCAGTTGTGGAGAATATGCCAACTCTTTGTGACCCCGTTGTGTGGGTCATGATTTTCCTGCACATCTCTTTTTTAATTAGAATAAACAAAAGAGACATGAACCACTTGTGATGTGCACTGCAGGAACAAAGAACATTAAGTACATCAGTGAGCTCCATAAAAGAATTAGAGCAATGATGCTTAAGGGAAAGCCTGATAGATATCAAACGGCTCAAAATTTTTATTGAGAGATGTGCTTAAAGACAAATGTGTCATAAAGATAAAATGCAGTCATGTATATTTTATCCCAATGCCATCTTCATATTAAACTTTTTCATATATAGTCATTATTGAACAGAGATATAAAAAATAGTAAATAAAATAATTACTACCAATTGGCTGGCAATTTTTTTCTTTTAAATTATAGTATGTGCTAAATCTTGTGGAAAGAAAAAAACAGTCAAGCTCAAAAGTTTGTGCTCATCTTTACAATGTCATGAGAAAAATTTAGTAAGTTTCCACTCAGGAAGAATGTATAGATGTTCATTGCAGCCTTTATTTGTGTATGTATGCATGTACATGTATACTGTTATGTATAAGGTGTACAACATGATGTTTTGATATATGCATACACAGTGAAATAATTACTATAGTCAAGCAAAATAACATATTCATCACCTCACATATTACTAACTTTTTTATGTATATGGTAAGTATGCCTAAATCTCTCTTGGCAAATTTGCAGCAGACAATACAATATCACGAAATATAGTCCTGGTGCTATACAATAGATCTCTAGACTTATTCGTCTAAGGGCAACATTGTACTCTCCATGTTCTCCCCACTTGCAAAGGTAGCCCCTGGTAACCACTTTGTACTCTGTTTCTGTGTATTTGACTTTTTTCAGATTCTACATATAAGTCAGATCATGCAATATTTTTCTCTCTGTGTCTGGTTTATGTCATTTAGCATAATGTCCTCTGGGTGCATCCATGTTGTCACAAATGACAAGATCTCTTTTTTTTAAAGGCCAAATAATATTTCCATGCAAATACACACACATAGACACACACACACATAGCCCGTATGTATTTACCACAATTTCATTTATCCACTCATCTCTACATGGACACTTAAGTTGTTTTCATATCTTGGCTGTTGTGAATAATGCTGAAATGAACATGGGAATGCAGGTATCTCTGCAAAGTGGTGATTTCATTTCCTTTGCATATATATGTGGAAAAAGGATTATTGGCTGATGTGATAGGTCTATTTTCTTAATTTTCTATTTCAAGATACAAAGGGGGTACAAATGTTTTAGGTTATATGGATCATTTTTGTAAAGCTTGAGTTCTGGCTATAGGTGTGCCTGTCACCCAAATAGTGTTCATATTATCCATTAGGTTGGTCTCTTCCCCTTCCCTCCCTGCCTCCCTACTGATTGCTTGCTACTGCGTTTTACTTCCCTCTGAGCAAATGTGTGCTCATTAGTTAGTTCCAATTTAATAGTGAGTACATGTGGTGTGTGTTTTCTCATTCTTGAGACACTTCACTTAGGAGAATGGTCTCTAGTTCAATCCAGATTATGGCAAAATGTATTATTATAATTCATCTTTTTTATGACTGAGTAGTACTCCATGGTGTTCATATACCACATTTTATCAATTCACTCAAAAAATTTGATGGGCACTTCAGTTGATTCTACATCTTTGCAATTGTCAATTGTGCCACAATAAACATTCAAGTGCCGGTGTCTTTTTGATAAAAATAATTTTTTTCCTTTGGGTAAATACCCAGTAGTATTTGATCCAGGGCTTACTGGATCAAATAGTAGGTCTACATTTAGTTATTTGAAGAATCTCCATACTGCTTTCCGTAGAGGTTGTACTAATTTGCAGTCCCACCAACAGTATATAAGCATTCCTTCTCTCTGCATCCACACCAGCATCTATTATTTTTGGACTTTTTAAATGAATACCATTCTAAATGGGGTAAGATGATATCTCATTGTGGTTTTCCTTATCATTTCCCTCATAATTAGTGATGCTGAGCATTTTTTCATGTTTG
The DNA here is from genome assembly GCA_963574885.1 of Lepilemur ruficaudatus. Classification (NCBI taxonomy): domain Eukaryota; kingdom Metazoa; phylum Chordata; class Mammalia; order Primates; family Lepilemuridae; genus Lepilemur; species Lepilemur ruficaudatus. Next base: position 19,430 of record CAUYRT010018643.1, on the reverse strand, counting down.
TTGGCCATTCATCCTTCTTTTGAGGAGGTTCTCATTACGTCTTTTGCCCTGAACACCACAGATAAGACTCTGCCCCATAGCTTTCCTTCTTCTACTCTTCTTTTAAGAAGTTACCTTAATAACCGCAGTTAATCTGATTACATCTGCAAAAAAGTTAGTTCGAAATAAAGTCTCATTCGCAGGTACAAGAGTTGAGGACTTCAACCTAACATTTGGAGTGACACAATTCAACTCATAATAGCTAGCATTGTTGATATTCAGTTTTTATATTTTTAATATAAAAACCTATATTAAAGGTTTTTAATCAAAGTAAAAACCTTTGCTCTACATATGAAATAATTTTACTCTTAAGACAAGTGAAACTGTCTGTAATAAGCACATGATAACTTTACTGTTCAGGCTTATAAGGTCTGTAATGAGGTACTTTTAGGTATAGGACTATTAACTCATGGGGAAGGATGTAACAAGAAACAGTGGTTAGTGACTGAGTCTCTAATAGGAATATTATCAAGAATGGTGTGGAGACATCACAGAAAAATCTTCTCAGAACATGATGAAACATAATCTCCTTGTCTTTAAATATTAGTGTTATCTTTACCTTGAAATATATTTGAATTTTAAGCCCCATCAGTGACAGTACTTTTATTACTTTTTCTAATTTCTTTTATAGCTTAGAAATTGAGAGTTAAGTATTTTGTAAGTGTATTGTGAGTTATGGCACAGTTACTTATGCGTTTGTTTTAGCATGTATCGATGGCTTGCTTTTTTCTTAAAACCTGAAATAATCATTTCTGTCTTGTATACATTTACTGTAACTACTTTAAAAACTGTATGAAAGCTAATAAGTTTGCTAGACATCATTAAGTAAATTAAAAATTAATCATTTCTATACTATAAAAAATTACTCATTCTTTATAGAGTCAATCCATTTAACCTCATTATGAAGGGGTTGGAAATTGAAATATGGTGTCTTCCGTAGAATGTTATGTCCTCCTCAAGGCAGAGGGAGTAGGAAAGCACAGGGACTACTTTGGAGACAAGCAACTAATTTGACGTGGCTGGAGAATTGTCTGTGGGGAAAGTTGCAAAGTATCAAAGAGTGGGTTCACTTTATGGAGAGGTATTAAGTGATATTATAAGGGTTTTGTTTTTTATTTTGTAGGCAATTAGTAGTCACTAAATTTTTTTCTCAGTAAGGAGTTTAAACAGCATATGTTTGGTGCTGACTTTCAAGTTGACTTTAAATAATAAGACACTATAGGTAAAGTGATCAGTTAAGATATTATTGTAAAAATTTAACCCAAGGTGAAAATTTTATTCCATCCTTGAACATGAGAACAGTGAAGATTCATGAGAAGGCAATTGATATATCCTTACTTGGACTTAATAACCATTTGATTATAAGTTTGCAAAATAGGAGTCAGTAAAAAGAGAAATGTGTCAAGGGTGACTCTGAGGTTTCCACTTGCGCCTTGACTTTAACCCAGAAAGGTATACAGGAAATGGAATTTTACTGGATGTGATGTAAGGATTTTTTTCTTTTCTTTTTCTTTTTTTTTCCTGGAGTCCCTTGGCCCTTAGACAAATTTCCTTAGACTGTGAAAAGCTTTTTTTCTCTAAGGATCTAGAGAGGATGCTGGGACATGGAAGCTTGAACTTCTCTTCTCCCTCTTGTCATATCTTCTGAAATCCTACCCACTAACCTTTCCAAGATCAGCAGCTGCTATGGCTTCAGGCAGACAGAAAGGAAGTTAGTTATGAGTAAGAACTCAGGCTCTTTGGAAACTCAACCTTGAGAGTTATTGGGAGACTCTTCATCCTCTGAGCTGGGCAAGAACCCAATGACCAGTATTAGAGGGGCCTAAGGCAAGACTGAAAGCTTTAATATGAGAATTTCCTTTTCTCTGAAAAGAAGGCCAGTGCCAGTTTCTGTCTACTTGTTGGGTCTCCCTTACCCTCAAGAAGCAGGGACAAAGAACAAAGGGTAGATAGAAGTCTCTCTGTCCTTGAGATTACTTCTCCTTTTTTGCCCCAATAGGAAACTGAGGGTTTTAATACGAAGCATTGAAAACCAACAAAAAATGACTGCTGTACCTGGTAGACTTGTTAGCCTGCCAACAAAATGTGCTAACAAGGACCATTGGCCAGAAAGAGAAGGAACTAATGAAATATTGGAAAAAGCTTCTAATGAAGCTACATTCCTGGAGAGACTGAAGAGAGTTTGGGACAAAACATAGTAAGATTATTTGAGAAGATTTAAAAATCGGCCGGGCGCGGTGGCTCACGCCTGTAATCCTAGCACTCTGGGAGGTCGAGGAGGGTGGATTGCTCAAGGTTGGGAGTTTGAAACCAGCCTGAGCAAGAGCGAGACCCCGTCTCTACTAATAATAGAAAGAAATTAATTGGCCAACCAAATATATATAGAAAAAATTAACCGGGCATGGTGGCACATGCCTGTAGTCCCAGCTACTTGGGAGGCTGAGGCAGAAGGATCACTTGAGCCCAGGAGTTTGAGGTTGCTGTGAGCTAGGCTAACACCACGGCACTCTAGCCCGGGCAACAAAGTGAGACTCTGTCTCAAAAAAAAAAAAAAATCACCAAAAGTTGGATAATGCAAATAAATAAAATAAATTTGATAATGCAAATAAAAATAAACTTGGTATGTACCCAAAGAGGGAGGAAGCAAAAAATGCATAAGGTTGATAATGAGAAAGAAAAACTAGTTAAAAATATCGTAGAGAAAAAAAGAATTATGAGGAAAATAACTTCGGTGAATGTATGGCCACAGAATTAGATCTAATAGGTTGAGGATGAGTTACCTTAACTAAGGGCTTTCTCAATGGCAGAAAAATCTTCAAGTCTAGAAGTATGATACGTGATGGATGCCAATCAAAGTCAAGCAGAAATCAATGGAGAATATACCATGGAGAGATGAGCAGAAAAATATTCTTGATAATTAACTGTTTTTAATGAATAACAGGATTTCCAGTTACATAATAGAAATTCTAGCATGCCATCTAAATAAGTTGTTTGTCCTAAAACTGTCTCCTCATGTTTGATCTAAGAGTGTCACATACATATTGTTTGTATCAGTCTACATAGATACCCACATTCATTGCTAGTTATAAAATAATCCTACTATAGCAAAAATATTAAAATTAAAAATTAAAAAATAAAGCCTAGTTTAAATTTGAGCTTTAAATCTGTCAGTTTGTGTAAAACACACTCCAGGGTAATTCGATGAGTCTTGAATGGGTGCTTGCTGACACTCGGCATCACTGCTTATTACTTAATCATGTAGGGTATTTTTGAACTCAGGAGTTGGAATTCTCTCATCTTTTGTTTCCAGTAGAACTTTGTAAACATTGAGTTAGAAGTACCTAGGGTGCTTCCATATAGAGATAATCTACTAGGTACTTGGAAACTTGCATGAATTTCAGAAAATAATTTTGGAGATATAATTTTGAACTTATCAATATTGAGGAGATACTAAAAATTAAAAGAGTGAACAATATCCTTCAGGAAGAACATAAAGAACAGAGGTAATATTGAAAAGAGAAGGCATCATTGGAAACAGAATTAGTAAGATATTGTATTGGCTTCAGTTTCTGGTCTCAAGGCTGTGTCCATGTCTTCCCACCTCCCAAGACTTTTGGCTCTATAGAAACTGTAGTTACAAAAGTAGTGGTGGAATATTTGGTTTTTTTTCCTCATAGAATCTGGGAGATTCCTACATCAGTTCCTCATTTCCGGCAGTAATTCAGCCTTCAGCCCCTTGACTCTTTTGGTGCAATTCTATTACTCATTATTCTGCAGGATATGGGTACCAGCCACTTCTGCAGGCCTTCAGACCTGCGCTAAGCAAGTGAAGGGTTTCAGCTCTGCTCACTCACTTTAGTAATCTTTTTTTTTTATTTGTGATTTCCAAAGATGTATATTTTGTTTTTAAAACTAAAATTGGCTTAAAAAATGCACATATACATTGATATATTTTTGGAGTAGCAGAATACTTCAAAGCATGAAAATCTAAAGCAAGCTATCTTTATCAGGAGTAATAGCTCTTTTTTAGAACATTAGTAGCTCTTAAAACTGTTAAAAGGGCTGTTAAATCAGATGGAAGGTTATCAAAATTGCTGCAATGTAGGTATGTTATGTATTGTAATTTGACATCAGAGGGTACTGAAAAAGAGAGAGATTCATTAACTTAAGCAAATATATATATATATATATATATATATATATATATATATTATTCATATTCCTGAGATACAAAGCCAGATATCTTGATTGCTAATCTACCACACTGGCTTTCATATATAGTTGGTAAAAAAAACAGGTTAAACAACAGAGTAAGTCAAATTCTTTCTTCTAAACTCAATTCAAGAGCCCCAGAGAAATTGAATCTTTTAGCCAAACAAAAGTTCACCATTGTCAATAGCACCTTCATTCCACTCAATCTTTTCTATGCCTATCTGGTGGGATTCATTGAATTGCCCTGAACAACAAAGTGGTATGTAAATTCATGTGCACTCCATGGGGGTGAGAACAACAAGAGAAGTTCTTGCTCACTGTTTACTAAAAAAAATTCTAGTTTTGCTTTGCACAGTAGTGTCAGTGGTGGCCACCTAGTATAACACTGAAAAAGAAACACTGTCTCATTTCAAGATTAGGGACAAGTGTTGAGAACTCCTGAGGTCTCCTCCTGTGTATTACTGATTTATTGTGTAACCTGGAGCAAAGTGCTTAAATCCTCCATTGAGTATTCCCACAGGTCCATATCTTGATGAGGTTGCCTCAGCTAATCCTTTTATTCCATTCGTTTACTCATTTTGTATTATTTTCATCCTTCCTGCTACTTGTGGAGAAGGGTAGATTCCAACTCTTTAACCATTTCATTCTTCATGCTCTGCTTCAAGCTCTGCAAGGTGCAATTGATACCCGTGCAGAATATGCTTTTTCTTTTATGCTTACTGGGATTAACATTTGGAAAGTGGAAAGAAATGAGGCAAAAGGAAAAAGCACCTGGATTCTTAGCCTGCTGATATAATAATGAGTTTCTTGCTATAAACCAAATGAGTTAATTGCATCCATAGGAACAATTTAATTTAATGTAATTGGAATGTGAACAGAGACAAGATGTCTGAAGGCATCAAATCACACCTGGAAAGTAAAAAGTTGTAATCTTTCCCATTAAGTTAAATGCGGAAAAGGCCCATTTTAACAATGACTTGATGCCTTCAGCAATATGACTCAAATAGCCTGCAATGTAAAATCACTTATTCATCTTCAATGTTCTGTATATAGTCAAAAAGTTAGATTATATTAAATATATAAATTAAGGTTGATTTTTTAGATGCAAGTTTATCCCCTAAATTATTGGCATTTAATATATGAATGACTAATGAAGCTGGTAAAAATATGAATCATCTGCTATCAGTAATCATTTTAAAATGCTGAACACAAAGTTTTTCATATTCATTACATATTTTCACTCCCACAGAAAATCCTGGAAAAAGTATTAAAAAGTATTATCACATCATTTTTACTGATAAGAAAACAGGAGGCAGAGAGAATTTAAGTGGTTTTACTTAAATCAATTAAGAATAAATGCCATTGTTAAGATTCAAATTTTGATTTCCTTTGTCCTGTTCCTATTTTTTTTTATTATACTAGCCAATCAGGAAACACACACTTTTAATAACCATCTTTGTTATTTTATTATCATTATTAATTCATTCATGATCAATTAGTGTCAACTTGATTCCAAAAATGTTCACATTTGTCATATTGCTACCAGTTTTCTTTTCCTCTGGGAAGATATATTGTTGATCCAAATAGAGTGCCCACTCCTAAAATGATGGAAAGGAAAGCCATTGACTTACTCTCAAATGGCTGTCAACTAATCCTCAACTCAAGTGATCATTTTTGGTTACAGTAGTGAGTTTCATTAGAAGGATATAACTGAATCATCTTTCTCTTTCAAATCTGATTGGCTTCTAGAGCAGCCAGTGAATTCGTCATGATAGTCTATTATGTCGTCCCCTAACTCTATTGAGAATAGTAAACTTAAAGTTTGGTTTCACAGAGAGGACCTAAAATCTTCTAAGATCCAAATATAGCATTTGTTGGATTTATTTTGTGTGTGTATTATACATTATTTCCTCAATTTAAGACTCTGTAATTCTAGCCAATGATATTAATGTTCTTGTATTCTTTTCAGTGTGGTATATATTCACTTGATAAATATTAACTGAATATTAAATAAACATTTTAATTTTTTAAACTTTTTGATCTTTTGTAATAACAGTTTAATAACACAAATACATTGTACAGCTATACAAAAATACTTCCTATTTGTCTTTAGTATATAAGCTTTTTAATTCTTTTTTGCTTTTAATTTTTTAATTTAAAACTAAAATAAAAACATACACATTAGCCTAGGCCTACACAGGGTCAGGATCATCAATATCACTCTCTTTCACCTCTACATCTTGTCCCACTAGAAAGTCTTCAGGGGCAATAACAACCATGGAGCTGCCATCTCCTGCGATAACAATGCCTTCTTCTGGTGTGCTTTCTGAAGGACCTGCCTAAGGCTGTTTTACAGTCCACTCTTTTTTATTTTTTTGTAATAAGTAGGAGTAGACTCTAAATTAATGATAAAAAGTATAGTATAGTAAATATATGAACCAGTAACATTGTCATTTGTTGTCATTATTAAATATTATGTACTGGAGAAATATTGTATTGCTAGGACTGGCAGCACAGTAGGTTTGTTTACACCAGCAGCACCACAAACAAGTGAGTAATGCATCATAGTATGATGTTACAATGGCTATGACATCACTAGGCAATAGGAATTTTTCAGTTCCATTATAAACACATGGGACCACTATTATATATGCATTCCATTGTTGACTGGAATCTTGTTATGAGGCACATGACTATATTTAGAAAGCACATTGAATAATTACTGTGATGCAGGACTCATGGTACAAACTGACACTATCAATCATTTTAGTAGAATTCTAATCTCTAACAATTCATTGCCTAGCGACAGAATCAGGTGTACAAAAACAAGCATTTACAACATGCTATGGGCTAATAGATATACAGAAGGTTAAGAATGAAGAAATGAATGGGGCAGTTCTCTGGTTAATGGGACCATGTATAACTTTGCAGAAATGAGGATTTACATGAAAACAAAGAGTTCACAGGTGGAAAAGATTAGGAGTGAGGATCATTCATCTCTTCCTTTCTCAGGAAAATATAGGTTAGAACTCCCACTGGCAAAGAGTCTGACAATCTATTGTAAAACCCATGGGTCTGAGGGCTCACTGGGCCCTTCTGTTATATATAAGAGGAAGGGAAGATTAAGCAAATGTCAACAGCTTCCTACCTTCAAATACACAGGTTTTTGACCTGAGAATACTGTATGAGTTTTGTTCACTTACTTTCAAAAATGTTTTTCAATGTTTTAGGGAAGAAATATAAACATTAAAAAATGTCTTTTCTTGCATCTTTAAATTCATTCTACCTTCTAATCTTTATATAACTCTTGGAAGATCTTAACGATGAAATCATTTTGGGGTGCCTGAAAGTAGCAATCTTGAGAAATCATCACCTCTGTTTTCTACCACTGTTCCTTTTCAGGGTAACTGGCTCTGTTGCCTTGTATTGTCCAAGTCCTTACTCTATATTTTCCCCACACAACTCCCATTGAATACTATAAAATCCTGTAATCTATTGTGAATTTTAGTTGATATGCCATTATATATCTTTGTGGTTTTAGCCTTGTTTCTAATTATGGACTATTAATTCTTTAAAAGTTCAAGTAGAATGAAGAGTTTCCAGCAGCAGGTTGGGGAAGGTTTTCGAGCAGCAGGGTAATGTACTCTCTCAGTGGTCAGACAAGTGCTTACACTAAGACTGGGCTTCTATTGATTTATTTTGCTTATTATTTATTCTATGTTTTTATAAATAAAAGCAATATATGCATATATGTGCAAACTTCATCTGTGATTTTCAAATTCCCTGAGCTTATATTTATCCAAAATGTTCTGTCCTTCCTGTATCTCTCTCTCACTCTCTCTCTCTCTTTCTCTCACTCTCTCACACACACACACACACACACGCACAGACTCTAGGCATTTCAGTATTACATTGTTCACTGTCCTTGAAAAGATAGATGGATAACTTATAACCATAATTATAGATACTCACTGGTGTAATGAAGAGAATTAGAAAATGTGTACACAATAGCAGTGCAGGCGAGAGGATACATAATTGGCAACTATTAATCTAATAGAGAGGAAAAGAGAAGGCTGGATAATTAACACATGCCACACAGTGATCATTTATGATAAGGATGACTGAAAAGACAGCAGCATTACTTAGTTTTCCCCACTGGCAAAGAAAGCCAGAGTCAAAACAAAATGAATCTTTAGCCCAGACAGCAGCAATCATGTTTACCGAGCTGTGGTAAAAATAGGCTCTTTATGAATCCATTTGGTAATTCTCCTTTAACCCCTGTGTTTACTACTAAGAACAATATATATTCATTGTTCTATTTCATAAAATTTGGTCAGCAGCACACTTAAAGAAGCATTCAAATTTTATTTAAAACACATTTTAGTTGAGAAAATATGTATCATTAGGCATGATTTGAAAAAATGAGTGACAATACATTTAAGAAGCAGCTTATGTTTATTTGTTCTCTCTTTTGGCTTTTTTTCCTTCTAAAATATATAGTTCATCAAAAAATATCACCACAGTTTGGAAAATTGTTTAAAATGATTCATAGACAAGACATGTAGACCTCACCACTAATAAGAAGATTAAATCTTTCAAAAAGCACACAAACAGGGGCATAGAACAGATATTACTAACAAAGCTTCATATTACTGAAATAACAATCATTTGCTTATTCTTTTGATGTCCTCTCTTGACATAAGTGAATAATTATATCCTGATGAACTTCAAGCTGTTTTTGAATTGTATTTACTTCCAGTTTGCTATTTTGAGAAAGAATTTAATGTATCATGAAAAATAAAAGACAATCTTGAGAGCAGCATTATTAGAGCTCCTTTAATTTTCACACACACAAAAATCCATGTGACTCATTAGATGAAGAATGGTCAAATATGCCTTTAAATTTCTATTTCCTTTTGAAGTTTTTCTTGAGTTATATTAAAATGCCTAATGGCCACCATGGATATTTCCCATTAGGAAGTCCTCCTGCTGTCCTTCATATGTATTTCCAAGAATAAGTTTAAGAATACTAAAAACTACAAAGATTAATTTAAAAATAAATATTTAATTCTACTTTCTGCAAACAACTTTTAATGCTTATTTTCTCAAGACATAGACAGTACTATTATTATTTTTGTAAACATTTAGCTATATACTATAAAATTTAAAACAAGCATGTGCTATTATTTGCTTTGAAATTTCTATATTTGTCTTCACACCTAATTATGAACTATTTTGCAAGGGAAATCGGGAGAGACATCCAATAGCAGAATACTCTTAGTTTTCTGGGCCAAAATATATCTGCTTTATTTACATTTTCACCTATTTTTTTTTTCCTAATTCCTCATCAATTTATTTACCTGTTTGTCTTTTCTTACTTAATTGTTGCACTTTTGTTCCATTAGTTTCAGGACCTCCTTTATCAGATTATTTATTTATTCATTTATTTTTCTTTTTAATTATATATATTATTTTTTCTCCCAGCATATTATGGGGAGACAAATGTTTAGGTTATGTATATTGCCCCTGCCCCACCCAAGTCAGAGCTTCAAGCATGTCCATCCCCCAGATGGTGGTGCACACCACACCCATTACGTGTGTACCTACCCATCCCCTCTGCCCACCTCCCATCTGCCCAACACCTGATGAATGTTATCACTATATGTGCACTTAAGTATTGATCAGTTAATACCAATTTGATGCTGAGTACATGTGGTGCTTGTTTCTTCATCTTGGGATACTTCACTTAATGAATATTATTTCTATATGCACTCAAGTGTTGATCAGTTAATACCAATTTGATGGCGAGTACATGAGGTGCTTGTTTTTCCATTCTTATGCTACTTCACTTAATAGAATGGGTTCCAGCTCTATCCAGGATAATACAAGAGGTGCTATATCACCGTTGTTTTTTTGTGGCTGAGTAGAACTCCATGGTATACATATACCACATTTTATTAATCCACTCATGTATTGATGGGCACTTAGGTTGTTTCCACATCTTTTCAATTGTGCTGTTATAAACATTCTAGTGTAGATTTTTTTTATTTGTTTGTTTGTTTGTTTTTATAGAGTGTCTTTTGTTCTTTTGGGTAGATGCCCAGTAATGGGATTTCTGGATCAAACGGTAGTTCTACTTGCATCTCTTGGAGGTATCTCTATATTGCTTTCTACAGAGGTTGTATTAGTTTCCAGTCCCACCAGCAGTGTAGGAGTGTTCCTTTCTCTCCATGCCAACATTTATTGTTTTGGGACTTTTTGATAAAGGCCATTCTCACTAGGGATAAGTGCTATCTTATTGTGGTTTTGATTTGCAATTCCCTGATGATTAGAGATGTTGAGCATTTTTCATATGTTTGTTAGCCATTAGTCTATCTTCTTTTGAAAAGTTTCTGTACATAAGCACTGTTTTCTATTTGATAAAGTTGTTTTCATAGTGAGCATTGCATTGTCAACTCTGAAACCACCATACATGTATACTGGAATTACACATTTTAGTGAATAGATAGCATTTGATGAAAGCCAGTTTTCTCACTGTTTTCCTCACAAACAAAAGAAGAAGGCTAAGATAATCCATGTGGTGCAGTATTAGTGTTGGAGATATGAATATGAACTTATGCTAGTATACCATTGATGCAGAATATACACAGAGAAACAATGGACAGGGTATATAGCATAATAACTAACTAGGACTTCTTGAAAAATTACTAACTTTAGATTTGGGACAGAAAATATATAAGGCACCTAGAGCATCTTATAGTGCCAGAAAGTAAGGAAATGTTCAAAAATATATACCACAATGATGCAATACAGATGCAACTGAAAAAGCTTCCCATTGTGAAAGCTAGAGTAGTTGTGAACAACAAAATATAACACTATTATATAATAACCCACAGTAAAAAAATAAATGTCTATGTGTCAATACTGATATAAATAAATGATTGGATACATAAATGGACTAGAAGAGACTGATATCCCATGCAGAAAAAATTTCAATAATTTATATAGATACTCTGCCTCAAAGTAGTAGAGCACAATCCCCACACTTTGAGTGTGGACTGATATTTGTGATTTTCTTCCAGTGAGTACAGCAGGAAAAGGGTGCAAAAGAAAATTTACAATGAGAAAACTGTGAAATAATGCCTTACCCTGGTGATCAAGTTAACATCAACAGTGATAAGTTACAACAATGTGAGTCCTTAATAGAATGTGATGAAAATGGAACTTTATCTCTATGGTCTTCCTCCCCACCAAAACACAACTCTAATCTAATTAGTGAATGATGTGGCGTAAAACCAAATTGAAAGACAATCTATAGAATAAATACCTGACCAGTATATTTTAAAACTGTCAAGGTCATTAAAACCAAGTAAAGTCTGAGAAACAGTCACAAGCAAGAGAAGCACATAGAGACATGACTTTCAAATATAACTTGATATTGTGCATGAGATTCTAGAAAAGAAAAAGGACATTAGGTAAAAACTGAGGGCTTACAGATAAAGTATAGATAATCATATTGATAATGATGTGAGAATATTGGTTCAGTAGTGACAAATTTATCTCATGTAAGATGTTAATAATAGGGAAACTGCATACGAAATCTATAGATACTTTCTATGTTATGCTTTCAACATTTATGTACATCTAAAACTATTCTAAAATCAAAAGTATACTTTAAAAGATGAGCAAATAGTTTGATTAGGCACTTCATCAAAGAAGATATATGAATGGCAAAAAAGCAAATGAAAACTTGCTCAATTGTTTTGGTCATTAGAAAATGATAGTTAAAAAACACAGTGAGAAATTCCTGCACACCTATTTGAATGACAACAATTAAAAAGACTGAATGTTTTGCACGTGAGTGAAGATGAAGGAATCAGATTTCGCATACACTGCTGGTGGGCATTTAAAATGGCAAAACTTTGAAAAGCAGTTGGAAAGTTCCTTAAAAGTTAATAATTCACCTACTATTATATGATTCAACTATTCCACACCTACGTATTTACTCTGTTTCTCTCTCCACACTGATTGTTTCACCAGTACAGGTTAATGTGTTAATTAATTTGAAACCTCTTTTTCTCTCTCTCCCTCTCATTACTACTACACCTACACACAATTTAAAGTTATGCTAAAAATTATTATTCAGTACAAATGCTAAGAGGATAAAGCTTTAATTATCCTTTCAAAGTTAAGCCTATGGTACCTTCAAAATACGTAGATATCTGATACAAAGCTGGAAAAAATCCTAGAGGTTAGCTAGTAAATTGCTTTCACTTTACAAGTAGGAATACTGAGAGAGAAAATAATACTTAAATGGCTGGTCTGAAGTCTTGCATGTAACGACAGTAGAAAAATGTATAACACATAGTCCTGCCGCTTTCTTTTCTTATAACATGTAGAACTACCATGCATTACTATGGTTTATATATTCATTCCTAAACAATGTATAGTTTTAATTTTCATGGTTTGGAGCTTTTTACATGTGGTCTCAAACTTCTTATAATCATTTGTGGCTTTATTTCTTCATCCGTATTGATAAGTATAATTCAGTGCATTCATTTTATCTATTTTATAGTATTTTATTTTCTTTATAACACATGTAAAGATATAAACTAAATGGTTTTTGACTACAAACTTATGTGCAGCTACTGCTCTCAGAGTAAACTAAAGCTCATTTTTTTGTGTGTTTGTTTTTTGTTCCCCCCACCCACCTAGTGAAGAGAGGAGAAGAGAGTTGTGTATGCAGGAGGAAAAAGTCGTTACTTTAGAAAAACCTTATCTTAGAAACTGAAAAGTTTATTTTAATGATTATTTAAGATGTTTCCCATTTATATATAGATATACATGTATCCTTGTTACATGTATCCTATTTCTCGTATGCAAATACTTTTGTCTGAGTGGAAGGTTCTTAGGAATATAAGTGCTGGTTCATAAGTGTGTGTATCTTCAATATTCCTAGTAAAGTCAAATTAGTCTATAAAGTGGGTTTTCTAATTTAAATACACAATAGCAAAATATCAGAGTCTGTGGTACCTGTTTTGACAAGCGTTGGTATAATCCTACACACCCCGTATGAAAAGAATTTCAAGAAGGTATGGGCAAAACATCAGAACAGGAAATTCACGGAAAAGGAGACTATTAAATTTATGAAAAGTTCTTAAGTTTACTTAGTAGTCTAGAATATGAATATATGTTAACAACACACTCTTTCACATCTATTATATGTGAAAATATTAAATATAATTTTAAGTGTTCAGTTTTTGAAATATTTGCTCTGTAGCTGAGACATACCCTTTAGACAAATTACCTGCAAACTACAGTAAAAATACTATGGAGCTTGAATGTAAAATTCCATCAAAATAAGTCTAAGTCTTTTGACCTGGGGCAGTTACTCTTTTTATGTCTCCTCTTCCACTACTAATAATGGAAATTTTAATATCTAGCTCATATGTTGGTTGGGAGAATTGAATGTTTTAAAAAGTATGTAAATAGCTTTTTCAATATAGTTAAGAAAAAGTAATGTTAGCAACATTGTTAGTACTATGGTTATAATCATTACTGACAAATACCAATTCAGTTCATGAAGATGTAAATGTTGATCCTATCTAAGAGCAGAAGAGATTCTGAGAAATATTACTGTTATACTTCATCATAGAACCATATTCAGGTAAAATTGCCATTTGTCTAGAATGCTTGAATAAACAAAGAGGGCAGAGAAAAAAAACTGGTGCATAAAGTCTTATATAAGAAGGACAAAGCAACTATCTTCTAAGGAAACTATGTTATAGTAAATATTAAATCAAAGAAGGTTGAACTTTGCAGAAATTGATGAGATGTCACGTGAGCTGGTATTCTTCTTAGGACCCGAGCAGTTTTTCAAAACAAGCATGGTAGAGGGAATCAGATATAAGTCCTTTTTATCTTGGTCATTATTATTTAATATAAGGTTCCTGCACATCATTAGACTTAAGGTATTAGTTTTTTTTTTTATTTCAGCATATTATGGGGGTACAAATGTTTAGGTTATGTGTGCTGCCTTCTCCCCCTTCCTCTCTGGAGTCAGAGCTTCAAGCATGTGCAGCCCCCAGATGGTGCTCATCGCACTCATTATGTATGTATATACCCATCCCCTCCTCCCCCCTCCCATCTGCCCAACACCTGATAAATGTTATTCCTGTATGTCCACTTAGGACAATTTGCTGGTGAGTACACGTGGTGCTCATTTTTCCATTCTTCGGATATTTCACTTTGTAGAATGGGTTCCAGCTCTATCCAGGAAAATACAAGAGGTGCTATATCACCATTGTTTCTTATAGCTAAATAGTACTCCATGGTATACATATACCACGTTTTATTAATCCACTCATGTATTGATGGGCACTTGGGTTGTTTCCACTTTTTTGCAATTGTGAATTTTGCTGCTATAAACATTTGAGTGCAGATTTTTTTTATAAAATGTCTTTTTTTCCTTTGGGTAAATACACAGTAATGGGATTGCTACATCAAATGGTAGTTCTATTTTTAACTCTTTGAAGTATCTCCATATTACTTTCCATAGATTTTGTACTAGTTTGCAGTCCTACCAGCAGTGTATGAATGTTCCCATCTCTCCTCATCCATGCCAACATTTGTTGTTTTGGGACTTTTTGATAAAAGCCATTCTCACTGGAGTTAAGTGACAGTTCATTGTGGTTTTGATTTACATTTCCCTAATGATTAGAGATGTTGAACATTTTTTCATGTTTGTTGGCCATTATTCTGTCTTCTTTTGAAAACTTTCTGTTCATGTCCTTTGCCCACTTGATAAGGTTGTTTGGTTTTTTTCTTGCTGACTTTCCTGAGTTCTATATAGATTCTAGCTATCAGCCCTTTATCAGATGTGTAGCATGTGAATATTTCCTCCCATTCGGTAGGTTGTCTATTGATCTCATGATAATTTCCTTGTCTGTGCAGAAGCTTTTTAATTTGATCAGGTCCCATTTATTTATTTTTGTTGCTGTGATGGCCTTTGGGGTCTTCTCCATAAATTCTTTCAATAGGCCGTTGTCTATAAGAGATTTCCCAACATTTTGTTCTAGAATTCTTGTATTTATACTTTAATGCCTTGTATTTAAGTCTTTTATCCACCGTCAGTTGATTTTTGTGAGAGGTCAGAGATGCAGATCCTGTTTCAGTCTTCTACATGTGGCTATCCAATTTTCCCAGCACCATTTATTGAATAAGATTTCTTTTCCTAGTGTATTTTTTTGTCAGCTTTGTCAATGATTTGGTGGCTATACAAGGATAGTTTTATATCTTGGTTCTCAATTCTGTTCCATTGGTCTATGTCTCTGTTCTTGTGCTATGACTATGCTGTTTTAGATACTATAGCCTTGTAGAATAGCTTAAAGTCTTATAAATTGATGCTTTCCAATTTGTTCTTTTTGCTTAAGATTGCTTTTGCTCTACAAGATCTTCTCTTGTTCCATATGAAGCATAGAATTATTTTTTCTAGATCTGCAAAATTGATGTTGGTATTTTAATAGGGATTGCATTGAATGTGTAGATCACTTTGGGGAGTATAGGCATTTTAACAATGTTGATTCTGCTGACCCATGAGCATGGTACTGTTTCCCATCTGTTTACTTCTGCTATATCCTTCCTCATCGTTCCATAGTTCTTCCTGTAGAGGTCTTTCACCTCCTTAGTTAAATATATTCCTAGGTATTTTATTTTTTGTTGTTGCTATTGTGAAGGGTATTGAATCTTTGATTTGGTTCTCTGTTTAACTATTGTCATATAAGAATGCTACTGAATTATGTACATTGATTTTGTAACCTGAGACTTTGCTGAATTTGTTTATCACTTTCACTATTTTCACAGCAGTCAGTGGGGTTTATAGATATAAGATCATATCGTCAGCAAAGAGTGATAATTTGACCTCTTCTGCCCCCATTTGGATGCCTTTGATTTCTTCTCTTGTCTGATTGCTCTAGCTATGACTTTCAGCATTCTTGAATCGAAATGGTGATAGAGGGCAACCTTGTTTGGTTCCAGTTCTGAGCAGGAATGCTTTCAATTTTTCCCCATTCAGTATGATGTTGGCTGTTGGTTTGGCGTATATGGCTTTTACCATGTTTAGGTAAGTCCCTTCTATATCTATTTCTTTAAGCATTCTTATCATAAAAGGGTGCTGAATTTTGTTGAATGCTTTTTCTGTGCCTATTAGACATTCACTCTATGTGTGCATATAGAAGCATGAATATATGCATATATGGTTTCACAAATTGATAGATGATAATAATAGATGTAGATAGAATATATGCATATACGGTTTCACAAATTGATAGATGATAATAATAGATGTAGATAGATATATTTGAGAAGTACCTGTTGAGAAAAATAATTACAATAACCATGTCATATACGTTAGTAACTAACATTTAGAGTTGTTACTAAGTTTCATATAGTATGGTAAGGTTTTGAATGATGTATCCCACTTAAATATCGTAACAGTTTTATGAGAAAAATACTGCTGCTTTCCCTTGCTTTCCAGATTAGTAAACTGAGTATACAATGATTATATAATTTACCCAGAACACAAATGGTGAGAATAGAGCCGTAATTAAACCCTATACTTTCAGTTTTCAAAACCAATTGTCATAATCACATTTCATTCCTTACTGTGCAGATGAGAATGACTAAGTCATCTGAAGCATTTTCCATGTAATAGTATAACCAAAATTTGTCAATTCTTAGACATCAAGTTTTGGCTATAACATTTAGGTATCTTAGGGGATTTCTTCTTATTCTTTAATGAACAAAAGGTCTAAATTTGAAAGACCAAATGGTAGAATTCAATTCTTAAACAATTTTGAAATTTTGAAAGGGAAGAAGAAAGGAAGAAAAGAAGGAATGAAGGTAGGAAGGAAAACAGGGAGGGAGGAAAAAAGAAAGGAGGATGGAAAAAAAAGATTGAAATGTCTCAATGTTTGCTGGACTACCTGTAAATGCTCTGAATATTGATCTTTGGTCCATTAATGAGATCAAAGAGAAAATAAATCAGACAACTTATTAACAATAGAAACCATAAAATGGAATCAGGATTTATTTCAGTTTGAATGCTGTTGATAACTTAGATGTGAAAACGTGCAGAATATGTAAAAGCTAGTTTCTCTGGATATCGATCTCCTACTATGTAAAATAAGGAGATTGATTTACATTGTGTTTCAAACGCTAATATTTCATGATTTTCTCTACGTATCATGCTAGAACTGGGGGAGCGGGGTAGTTAAGAGAGCAACACAAAGACTGTTAAGAAAATAAATGGACTAGTGAATCCATAATTATTTTCATGACTATCACAGGGCATAATGAAGAATCACTGTGATTCTACTTCACAGAAATTTTGATGCTCTCTGCTGTGCTGAGCATTAGGAAGAAAAAAATTATGCAAGTGTCAGTTCCTACATTTACAAATCTATACAGACTAATTAGCAATTAAATGGAAATTTTAATAAATGCTATGAATCAAGCCTAATTGTATATTCTGTCAGGTAGCTGTGATATGAGAAATGCCATTCCATACTTTTTCTCCATTACTCTAAATAATTGAGAATAAAGTGGGTGTGAATTGCATAGAACTTCCTCAGTACTTCAAAAATATCAAGGAAATTCAAAATTTTTCTATTTATTATGAAAACATTAATCAATTTTACATTTTCATAGATATGTATATGAAACCAAGAAGATGATGAAAATATGTCTTATTCTGAATTATGTCACAATAAAATGAATACATTCTCTTAGAGAACAAAAATTAGCTTTCAACTGTAACATTTGTATGTTCATGCTTCAGGCACCTAGACTATAATTCATATAATAATAGCAGAACAAAAATTCACTTTATTGTAATAGATTATCCATTTGCATCCCATTTTGTAATTTATGGTAATATGAATCACGATGACTTCATTTGATAGTCAAATAGCACCATAACTTTTGCTTTTATTTTTGTGTTGAATAATTTCATAGAAGACTACTGTTTCATCTAAAATTATGACATTAGTATCCTAACAGCCAATAATTATCTCCTTTCTTTATAATTTAACCATTTTCTTATTTTAAAAGAATAAGACTGATGACGTGCTATTTTATAACACATGCTCAATATAAAAAGTAGTCTGGTTTACCAGATAAGGCTTTGACTTGGCATCAAAAGACATCAAATCCAATTCATAGCTCTCTTAGTTTTGCTCTCTGAAACATTGAGCAAGACATATACATATCCAGGACCATAATGTCCTCATTGATAAAGTGAGAATAACAATTTCTACCTCAAAAGTAGTGCTGAGAATACATGGGAATAGCTTCTAAATAAATTTTAGATTTTACTCAAGGCAAAAATGACAGTATTAACATGCTGATTCCAATGCCCAATTGTATAAAATAAGTTGAAATTAATTTGCTCAAATAAATAAATGTAGCTTAGTGTATCAGAGAAGAGACAGACAGTACAAAATATTAGATATTTTTCCAATTCTGTTTTGATTTCTAGGAGTGATTATTATTTTTTGATTTAATTCCTGATATATTTGTCTATAATAAATGTGCCTATAAATATTTGATGTAGTTGTGAAATTTGATTTTCTCAAGATACTTGTGAATTAACTACATTTTGTAATGATAGCATTATATTTGAGGCATTCAGTATCTCTTCTCATTATATTAATATATTCTTTATTTACATTTAATAATGTTATTTATGTAAGTGGTATTCAGCAAATTTTTAGAGTAGATGTAGTTCAAACTCTGTTATTCTTTTTTTTCTTCTTTATTGAACTATACTTTAGATATCTTGCCCTTACTCCATTTTAAGTGTACAATTAAATGATTATTAGTGAATTTACCACGATGTACAATTAATCACATAAATTAGTTTTAGAGGATTTCCTTCACCCTATTGAGACCCTTAATTCCTTTCCCCAACTACTTTTCAAGCATGCCCCTCCTCTCCACAGTGCCTACCACATCACTCATACATGGGTCTACCCCCTACCCGCTGAATCCCTAGTGAACACCACCACCATTTGAGCCCCACAGTGTTAATCAGTCAGTACCAATTTGATGGCGAGTACATGTAGGATCCATTCTTCTGGTCTTGTGTCACCTCACTTTGAATAATGGGCTTAAGCTTAATC
>CAUYRT010018641.1:0-12044 GCA_963574885.1 Lepilemur ruficaudatus | reverse complement strand
CCGCCGCCGCCGCCGCCGCCGCCGCCTCTCCCGCGGCTCCTGGGGCGGCCGCACTGGGCGTTGGGACCGGGCTGGGTCAAGTGTCGGGAGGGCGGGGTCGGGCTCGCGCCCGGCGGGGGTCGCGCGTTGGCCCGCGGGCCGGGCACTAACGGGTCCCCGGGCGACCGGGCGGCTGGGCGGCCCGCGGCGGTGAGAGCGGCTGCGGGCAGCGGTGAGGGGCGGGGAGAGCGCGGCTGCGAGCCGAGCGAGCGGGCGGGCGGAGGGCGGGAGGGAAACCCGAGCGCAGGGGCGGCGTGAGAGCCGCGGGGCGGGGGCGGGGCCTGCCGCACCCGCCGCCGCGCGCGGGGGTTTGTTTATTTTCTCGGTTGGTCGCGGCGCTGGCGCGGAGTAGAGGTTCACCGCTGACGTGAGCGCCCGGACTTGGGGGAGAGCGCCAGAACCACCTGCTGGAGAAGGGGAGCTACGGGGGCCGGGCAGGGTCCAAACGTCTCACGTAGGCGGCGGCGCCGCGGTGTTTGGGGTCACAGAGAAGGGCTCTCCCAGAGCGGGTGCAAGGAGGGAGGCCTCCCGAGAGAACAGGAGTCCAGGCCACTGCCCTGCAGCGGGGCGGAATCACCTGCGGCGCGCAGAGCCGTGAGAGGGCCCTGGAGTGCAAAAAGGCGGTGGGACCTGGTAGCCTTGGTTGCCAGCAACTCGGGGCTCACCTCTAGGCAAGTGAATGAAGTAGGGAAGGTCCTGCAAGTCAATGGCCCAGCAGCATTGGCATCGTGAAGTTTGTGAAAAAATCAGAATCTCAGATCCTACCCCAGACCTGCTGAACCAGCACCTTCAATTTAACAAGAACTCCGAGATATTTGTACCACAGCAAAGTTGTGAGAAGCGCTAATCTGGATGAGAGAAGCCAGCAAAGAAAGTGGGAGGATAAAGTGGAAGGAGAGCCAGGGTAATGGAATCATCAAAGCAAGGTAAACTGGAGTTTCACAAACAGGGAAGGAAGGAGTGTTGATCAAATATCGGAAACCACGGAGGTTGAAAAGCACAAGGAAAGATGTTATGTTTGCATTTTGTGATTAGGTAGTATAGTCATTATGACCATGGTCTAATTGAACAGAAATTTCTACTTTCTGGTCAGGGAGCCTCGTGACCCCATTTCCCCAGGTCCCACATATATGGGACATATTGAAGTGGGTAGATGTCACAGGGGGAGAAAGTAGAAATTCTCTTCTAGTTGCTTGTTTTCTCAATGAAATAAGCAGCAAGATCATTTTGGCACACTGCTAATTGTCCATCTCAATTTAGTCTCCTCTTCTCCCTGAACACAGAGACTACTTCTCTCTTTCAGTTAGATATGGCCACGTATTAAGTTACTGAAAATAAATGTGAGTAGAAATTACATCTGCCACTGCCAGGCCAGGGCCTTTGAGTGTACTCATGCCACCACCATGCATTTTCCTTTCTGCCAGTTGCACCCTGGACATGATGACTCTGCTTTGATTATACAGATGACTTCAAGACTCTACGGTTGACAGAGACACAAGAAAGAAGGTGCCTGGATGAAAGACAGCTGCCTATCTACAGCCATACCAACCTGAGCGCACCTGATCTCATCTGATCTCGAGAGCTGTCCACTGACTTGGAACATCCAATGATGTGAGCAAGATATGAATTTCTATTGAGTTGGAGCCGTAACATTTTGGAATCTATTTGTTGTAGCAGTGTAGCCTACTCTTGAGTGAGGGAGAGTGAAGTTTCCAGACACAACTAAGGGCCCCCCCTTTGAATAAGTGGTCATGAATTTATAGTGAGACCAGTCAATAGGTTGTGCAGCTTTCTCTAGCCATATTCAGTTGCTCATGTGTAGGCAGTGAGCAGCTGGCTTTGGCAGTCACCAGGACTGAGATTTGGTCACATAAGTATAACGGGGAGAGAAGGGCAAAGTAGTTGAGGGTAGAAGCAAAGGAGGCATTATAACTTCAGACGTTGTAAGAAATAAGACTATGAAAGGAATGGTGAAAAGAGGGTAGGGTGACTAAATTGGTGTTTCTGATCAGGTTGAAGAATCGAAGTTTATTATATGGAATGATATGAAAAGATAAGAGGCAGGTTGGAGAGTGGGAGGCTTGAAAATTAAAATTAGAGGGGGCTGATCAATAATATCCAAAAGCTGCAGTTATTGGCAAATATCAGGGTGTAGGGAATGATCATGAGAATGGGTAACTGAGGTAGCAGTGAATACCAGATCCTTTGAAGAAAGGAGGTCAAGAAATTGAGAGGCAGTAAGGGTTTTGAAAGGAGCATCACATAGTTATATATATTATATCTATTATACAAACACACACACACCATAAAGAATTGCCACAGGAGTGATTCATAATAGTGTTGGAGTAGTGAGTAGTCTTAGAGAGAGCAGTAGTAACCCTGGTACTGAAATATTTAAACAATGAGGGGTTGAATTCTTTGAATTAGGGTGCTCAAGGCCATCAGTGGTTTAATGTGTTAAATTCTTGCCAATATCATATTTCATTCAAACAGGCACTTTTAAGTTTTATGTTGTTAAAGTGGGGTTTCTAATTGCTTCTCTGTGACCTCTCAAATTATGATGGCAACTGCTTTGTTTTACAGGAAATGCCCATCTGTCTATATTATATACCTAACACATGCCAAGCTTCCCAGTTTAGATGACTATGTTTTAAAATTTGTCATAGATTACTGTTTTACCTCCAACATGTATCTCAAATAGATATGTCTGCAGTGATGCTAGCTTTGCCACATCACATAATATACAGTAAATGTTCAAAATCTACATTAAAAACCTCACTTACAGCTTATGTTAACAATAAACAGGGATTGATTAAAGACCTAACAAATTGAAAATAACAAGATTACGTGTAGCTTGGAAAATGAAGTACATATTATATACTAATAGCATAAGGGCTCTGGAATCAAGACCGCCAGGGGTTGAATTATGAGGTTATTGCGAAGATATGTCATATATACTCAGCCTGGGCAACACGGCGAGACCCCATCTCTACAAAGAAATTTTAAAAATTAGCTGGGTGTGGTGGCACACAGCCGTAGTCCTAGCTACTCTGGAGGCTGAGGCAGGAGGATCACCTGAGCCCAGGAGTTTAAGGCTGCAGTGAGCTGTGATGACACCACTGCACTCCAGCCTGGGTGACAGAGTGAGACCCTGTCTCTTAAAAAAAAAAAGACATGCCATATATGTGTGTGTGTGTGTGTGTGTGTGTGTGTGTGTGTGTGTGTATACACACACACATATAAGCATTTTAAAATATAAGCATTCAATTAAAGTTAGGTATAATTATTCAATTATTATACTTACATCTAATTCTTATAGAATTACCTTTAACTATACATGAACTTTTACTACTTAGAAAATGTTATTACATCTGTACGTGTTTAGATTTAACAGCAAGGAGACCTCTGGGCAAACGTGGTACATTGAACACACGTTTGTCTCCACTTACTCCAGTAAAATGACATTAAAATGACAGTGAAGGAATGAAAAAGATATAAACCTATAAAGATGAAGCAAACAGGAAAAGAGATCCTTGCTGAAGAAGGATGCCAACAAAATTGAGGAATGTGGAAAGCAGATGGATGAGCAATAACTGACTTACCAAAGCTGAGAAAGTTAATACCTAAGCTTTTAGGAGGAAGCAGAGGCAGCCAGAAGTGAACCTATTCAAGTCACAGCACCCTGGAGAGGTTTGAAAACTAGAGCTGCCATACCTCAGAGAGCAGAAATAGAGTGAGGCTGAAAAGGGGGATTTGTTGTCAAAGTTTTTTTAAGGAGCAATGAGACCCTTCCTCACCCATATTCCCTACTCAATCCATGCTGCCCAAATTCAGCAGAAGACAGATGGTTTATGTTCTGGAGAGGTTGACTCATAGCTCCTCTAGACACCAGGGAGAGCTGAGGACAGCGATGACTGACTACCCAGAAAAGCAGAATTAAGTGAAGTTGTACATACTGAATAAGACAGGTCCTCCAACCCAGCCTCATTCTCAAATTCAGATTCTAGAATGCTGGGATCCTATCAGGAGATTGGAAGCTTCCTTTTAGGGGAAAACCAGCTGGTCCAAGAGAAAGAGCCTCCAAATATTGAAGTTTGGGGTCCCACAGTGAAGAATGTGGCTTGTTGCTGATCTCTCACAGTGGAGCCCAACAGTCAACAAGCCATGACCATACTTACAGAGGCTCTCATCAACTTTTTATCAACTCATTATTTTTAAAATTTTTGTAGAGACAAGATCTTGCTACGTTTCCCAGGCTGCTCTCAAACTCCTAGGCTCAAGCGATTCTCCCACCTCAGCCTCTCAAGTAGCTGGGACTATAGAAGTGCATCACCACATCCAGCTATCGACCCATTCTTAAATGTGGGTGAATAGTTGAGGATCTCCATATATTTGAAAAATCTCCCTTACATGAAAGACAGAGCCTAAAAATGACCAAACAGAAAAAAGAAAAGAAAAGAACTTGGAGGAAATAAAACCAATGCAGGGAGCAAGAAAAGATGTCAAAATAAAAAAACTGTCAAAAATTTTAACTCCCTTCTCAGGAATGTTCTTCTCAGGAAACTACGTGAGGGAGATACTCCACCCAAGTAAGAGTGTAAATCAAGAAACATAAAAACATGGGATCTGGTAAACAGGAACTGCAACAAAGGAGAAAACAGAGAATTCCCTCGATGAAGGTGAAGGGAGGTTCCAGGATGACAGCTGGGTAGCCAGTCTGGAAAGCAACCAGTCCCTTCTGATGCGAGGATGGCGGGGTCCAGAAGGAATGTCTCCAAGAAAAAATAATGGAAATGATGGAAATGGAATCTGATGTGTTTGAACCTTATGAACAAAATTTCACAACTCTGGTAGAACATGGAGAGATGTAATAGTGACAGGTATAGAGAAAAGTAAGCAACCTAAGAAAGAAGGAATTATAATCTGCAGGGAAAAAAAATATTCGTGGCAGACTGTTTGATTGTTTAAGAATATTTGCTGTCCCTCTCTGGAGAAGGATGATATACTTCTTCACCCTATTGATGGCAGACTTGGCATCGTGAATTACCCTGACCAATGAAGTCAGGGCAGAAGTGAATATGTCACTTCTAGGCAGAAGCTTTAAGAACCCAGTCATAGTTCCCATGTCTCTGCCCCTGCCACGGGGCACTGCTTAGATAGAGGTTACTCTGGCCCTCTGAGTCCGGAGTGAAGACATCGTAGAGCAGGAGTGCAGCAGACCTGCCACTGGACATGCATGAATAAGAAGCAGATCTTCACTGTTGTAAGCCAATACAAGAAAGGGGTTTGGGGGCTTCTGTGGTCATTTCTTAATGTGGCATAATTAACTTCTCCTGACTGATATAACATGAAGTGCTGTGGACAATATTTATGTAATAGTCATTAAAATATATACCATAAATAACTGAACAATGTGCTATAAAAATATTGGGAAATTAATACATGGCATAAAATGGCTAAAACTGAAAAACTAAGAAATGGCAGTAATGTGCTACTTAGAAATGTGAAATTAAATAGGAGAGCAATAACTCTTCTCCAGGAACTGGGCATCTGAATGATGACAGGTGGTGCAGAGCCTTCTGGTATTATTATAAACCTTGTATTTATTTGACTCTTAAACCATATATATAATCACTGAAAAAAATAAAAATTACATTTCTTTTAAAAGGAAAAATGGTGAGAGGAGGGGGTTTAGTATTATTATTTTTAATTCAGCCAATTTAATAGGCTGTTAATCATCCCACTTTAATATTAAAATTATAAGAACTAATTCTTGATTAGTACTTTAAAAATATGTTTTTTAAGAAAATTGAATTGAAGCACTAAAAGCTAAATTTTTTCATTGTACCTTCATACTGTCCACTGCACAACAGAAATGTGAATATTGCTTTCTTAGTATTTTGACTTAGCTACCTCCTTCCTTGCCCTTACATGTGATGTTATTTATGGTGTACTATTTATATGACATTAAATATTACTAACTTGAATTTGAAAAATGACCTATATGAGTATGTAATTATTTTATGAAAAGTTATTTTATACTTGCAAAAATAATTGTTTTTAAAAATAGTCTCTGACATTAGACCCTAAAGTATTTTCCTCAGGAGGCTAGCAGTGATTAAAATGGATTTGTTACGTATAGATACATACATATCACCTACAATTTGTAAATAATTAATTGTACTTAATGAGGCTTTAACTCTTTTCTTCATTTACTTTCTATGAATGAAAAGGATTTGGGGAAGCAAAAGTAAACCAGTCTAATTGCTATGTAAATTGTAAGGAATAAAGGCAACAGTCTCTCCATAGCAGTCTCGGATTTGTTAGTGTGGCCCCTTTGTGATCTGAGCCTGGCCCATCCTCCTGTGTTCATCTCCAACACATTTTACATCCAGCACTAATCCATTCAGCACTTATTCCAGGCCTCCAATGTACTAGGCCTGTTATTGCTAAACTGCTTGCAGATCCCTGAGCATATGATGTCATCTCATACTTCTTGGGCTTGTGATGGGGGGTTTCCTGATCTAAAATACTGTAACTCATATTCCTGTACCTTCCCCAAAGCCAACTTGTCCATTAATACATAACGGGAAGCGGAAGCCTTACCTTACCCTTAAAAATTAGGTGCCTTTCCTCCATACTCCCAGAGGACCCTCTATATTTTTAACAGAGCCATTATATTCCTCTTTACATTATGAGCCCCATAAAAACAGAAACCTGGGCTGTTTTACTCACTGGCATGTCACTACAGCGCCAGGCTCATTGCTTGCATTCAAACAATTCTTGTCTGTCATTACTCAACAAGTTGTATTGGTGGATAGGTTGTGGTTTATTAAACTTTCTTTCTCTTAGCATTTAGTGTAAGAACTAGCACATAGAATTTTGCTGAATAAATTAACTTTGTCAGCATTACCATTAATCTTTAAAATATATAGCATTGAAGAGTATACAGAAAGTATCTTCATGATACAGAGAGACATGGGATGCTGAGGATTTGTTCGTGTTTCATTTAAATAGGAAAAGTATATATGAAAGATCTCAAAGAAAAATACGTAGGAAATAGGAAAAATACAGATGTATAAAATTATATGAAAAATACATAGGCCACAAATGCCAAATGACCTATAGTGCTCTATGCTGTTACCACACTTAACCTAAAAATAAAACAGAAATAATTCTTATAGAAATAGTCTCAAAATAACCACCAAAAATTATATCATCAACAACAACAAATCACTTGGGGTTTCTGCTCATTAAATTGGTTTGTATAGATAAGCACTGCCTAAGTTCTTGATTTATGAGATGGTGTGTCTATAACCCAAATTTACTACCCATTAAAAATAAATTGTCATCAATATACAAATATCAGTTGTATTTCTATATACTAGCAATGAACAATCTGAAAATGAAATTAAGAAACTTTCACTTATAATAGCATCAAAAAGAATAAAATATTTAGGAATAAATTTAACCAAAGAAGTATAAGACATGTTCACTGAAAACTACAAAACATGGTTTTAAAAAATGGAAAGACAGCCCATGTTCATGAATTGGAAGACTTAATATTGTTAAGACAGCAATACTCCCCAAATTGATCTACAGAGTCAATACAATTCCTATCAAAATTCCAACTGGCTTTTTTCCCCCCACATAAGTAGACAATTGATCCTAAAATTCAAATGGAAATTCAAATAACCAAAACAACACTGAAAAAGAACAAAGTTCATGGATTCACACTTCCTGACTTCAAAATTTACCGCAAGCTACAGTAATCAAGACAATGTAGTATTGGCACAGGATAGACATATAGACCAGTGGAATAAAAGTAAGAGTATAGAAATAAATTCATACATCTATGGTCAGCTGGATTTCAACAAAGGTGTAAAAACAATTCAATGAGGAAAGAATAGTTTTTCGAATAAATGGTGCTGGGACAACTGGATATCTGCATGCGGAAGAATGAAGTTGGACTCCTACCTCATATCATATATGAAAATTAAATCAAAATGGAGCAAAGACCCAAATGTAAGACTTAAAAAAACTATAAAACACAGAAAAAAAGATGGGTATAACTCTACATGATCTTGGATTAGAGTGAGCAGGTGGGGAACTTGCAGCCTTGGGAGCACATGTGGCATTCTGGACCCTTTAGTGCAGCCTTTTGACTGAATCCAAACTTCACAGAACAAATCCTTTTAAAGGGATTATATGACATTAAAGGGATTTGTTCTGTAAAATTTGGATTTGGTCAAGGGGCCACACTTGGGGATCTGGAGGGCCACATGTGGCCTTAAGGCCGAAGTTCCCCTACCCACCAGGACAACTAAAGCACAAACCAAAGAAAACAAATACATTGGATTTCATTAAAAGTAAAAAGGTTCACAATGTAGAGAACACCATCAAGAAAGTGAAAAGACAACCTAGAGTATGGGAGAAAATATTTGCAAATCATGTATTTGATAAGGGACTTGTATCTAGAATATATAGAGAACTCATACAACTCAACAATAAAAAGACAAATAATTTAAAATGGGCAAAGGATTTTAAAAGACATTTCTCCAAACAAGGTGTACAAATAGCCAGTAAACACATGAAAAGATCCTCAATATCATTAATTAGGGAAATGTAACTCAAAACCACAATGAGATTTCATTTCACATCCACTAGGATGGCTATAATCAAAAAAGACAAACAACCAGGCATGGTGGCTCATGCCTGTAATCCTAGCACTTTGGGAGGCTGACGAAGGAGGATTGCTTGAGGCCAGGAGTTTGAGACCAGCCTTAGCAAGAGCAAAACTTTGTCTCTATAAAAAAACAGAAAAAAAATTAGCCTGGCATCGTGGTGCACACCTGTAGTCCCAGCTGGGAGGCTGAGACAGGAGGATCACTTGAGCCTAAGAGTTTGAGGTTGCAGTGAGCTATGATGATGCCACTGCACTCTAGCTCAAGTGACAGAGAACCTGTCTCAAAAAAAAAAAAAAAAAAGATAATAACAAGTGTTGGCAAGGATGTGAAAAACTGGAACCCCCATACACTGCTGTTGGGAATATAAAATAGTGCAGCTGCTGTGGAAAACAGTTTGGCAGTCCCTCTAAAAGTTACACACAGAATTACCATATGACCCAACAATCCCACTCCTAGGTACATAAGAGAATGGAAAACATATGATCACACAAAAAAACTTGTATACAAATGTTCATAACATTCTACAGCATGGTTATTCATAATAGCCAAAAAGTAGAAATCATCCAAATTTCTATCAACTCATGAACAAAGTGTGGTATATCCATAGAATGGAATATTTTTCAGTCATAAAAAGCAATGAACAATGTTACATGCTACATAATAATTGAAAACATTATGCTAAGAAGCCAGACACAAAAGGCTACATATTGTATGATATAATTTATATGAAATGTCAAGACTAGGCAAACCCACAGAGACAAAAAGTAGATTGATTAGTGGTTTCAGGGGACAGGAGTGAGGGGAAATTGGGACTGATTGCTAATAGGAACAGAATTGCATTTCAGGGTGATGAAAATATTCTGGAATTAGTATGATTGCACAGTGTAGTGAATATACTAAAAATTACCTAATTGTACACTTTAAGATGGTAAATTTTTATGTAAATTATATTTTGATTTTAAAATTTAAAAAATGAAATGTGATCCTAAACTTGTAATAAATCATAAGCAATTGTATATATCAAAGCAGTTGATCTAGAACAGTATCCTGTTTGTAAAGGGATAAAATTAAATCAGTGCTCTTCCCTCCCCATCAACACTGGTTCGATGTGATTTCTGTATTCAGATACAATTTATGATTCTTGCCCCTTTTGAGCATGCATACATTAGGTCAATTGAAAAGCAATTTTTTCATCAGTGAGTTTACATATAGTTTTTACAACTTTATGTATATGTGAGTTCAGAAACACATTTCTATCAAAAAAAGCACCCCTAATTCTCTATTTCCTTACCCTGCTTTATTTACTCCATAGTACTTATCACTGGACTGTAAATTCCCTGAGGGATAGGGCTTTTAGTTCTCAGCTCTGTCTGTAAAAATAAAAGGTTGATAGAAAATATAAAGCATGAAAATACCTATAAATTAAAATTCTGTAGAAATTTATATCTGTTGTCTGTAGAAGATGTCTATGGATGCCATTTTGTGTTTTCAGAAGATAAGTAATTTGAGCTACTAGCTCACCCTTTGGAAGAGGCACAAGTCTCCTGTATAAGAACCAAACCCCAGGATACCAGCCCTGGTCTTGAAGGGTGTTTTGGTTTGCTGTGACCTACCCAGCTAAACTCACGTAATCAGGTCTTTACTAAATCTAGCTTACTTTCTCATGGAAGATAATGAATTTTGTAGTAAACTTTAGGAAGAGGACCTCAGTCCCAACGAAGGTAGCTCTTTCATGAAAAGTGTACATTACTATTCTTCCTTTCTGATTTATTTGTTCACAATCCACTAGAATACTTCTGTTTGTAGGTTCCATTACCCTTAAATTCTTGGTCTTCTCTTTGATTACTTGGCTGCTCAGGTCATGAGTGCTTCTAGAGGAAAAATATTCCTTACCATTGGCAGATACTTGCCCACTAAGGGGAATGAGCTTCTCTCTGAATGCTTATGAAGATGAGGCCACCATGGTAACGTCAAATTTAATTCTAATATACTTCTTCTATATACTAGGGATAAGAGTATCAAATGCCAAATGAACACTGACTTATACTGTTAATTTGATCACACACCTATACATGTGCAAAAAAATTAATTTCTTATTTTATAGTTTCCTTGGGGAGAAAGAGAGTTTAAAATATCTTTGTGATTACTAAGTGGAAACAATTCTTCTGTAGATGCAGTTCAATAATTCACAAATGTATTATTAAAGAAGTAACAACTAGTCAAAATCTGGTGGTCAAAAACCCAGTAAAGGCGGGAGGTAGGGAAAAGAGAAAAAAAAAACCCAGTAAAAAAACATATCCTTTTATTCATAAATCAATAAAATAGCCATGAAGCACTTCTTATGCCTATAAAAATAGATTAAGCATGTCTCTGAAATATTTTGTGAGAATAGCATTCATATAAATCTTCCCAGACAATGCTGTTATTTCTACAGTTGATAACACACATGACTAAAACTGTTGAGTATCAATTTGTTTAGAAATGTCTTATGATGCTTCATGACTATTTGTTTTCTTTAGTAATACATTT
Source organism: Lepilemur ruficaudatus (assembly GCA_963574885.1). NCBI lineage: Eukaryota > Metazoa > Chordata > Mammalia > Primates > Lepilemuridae > Lepilemur > Lepilemur ruficaudatus. The sequence goes on along the minus strand of CAUYRT010018641.1, from coordinate 789 downwards.
ATGAATAAGCAACCACATGTGTGCCAAAAAGTTATCCTATTTTGATAGCCAACTCTATGGAAAAGCTACTTATAATTTTATCTTAAACATACATGATGCTTCAGTTTTTAATTTGCTTTCATTATTTTTTTGTTTTTTAGCAATAAAGTATTTTTAATTAAACTACATACATTTTTTAGACATATTGCTACTGCACACTTAATAGACTAAATTATAGTGCAAACATAACTTTTATATGTGCTGGGAAACCAAAAAATTCATGTGACTTGCTTTATTGAGATATTTGCTTTGTTGCGGTTATCTGGAACTGAACGTGCAACATCTCTGAGATATGCCTATATGTGGTTTGTCATTGACCAAAACATCATTATACAGCACATAATTATAATTATAAATTCTTTCTCTAAGTCATTTCTTTCCTCTCACATCATACTATGTGCAGTTAAAAGTAGCCATGTAGGCCAGGGGCAGTGGCTCATGCCTGTAATCCTAGCACTCTGGGAGGCCGAGGCGGGTGGATTGCTCAAGGTCAGGAGTTCGAGGCCAGCCTGAGCGAGAGTGAGACCCCGTCTCTACTAATAATAGGAAGAAATTAATTGGCCGACTAAATATATATAGAAAAAATTAGCTGGGCATGGTGATGCATGCCTGTAGTCCCAGCTACTTGGGAGGCTGAGGCAGACGGATCCCTTCAGCCCAGGAGTTTGAGGTTGCTGTGAGCTAGGCTAACGCCACGGCACTCTAGCCCGGGCAACAAAAGTGAGACTCTGTCTCAAAAAAAAAAAAAAA
>CAUYRT010018636.1:0-47178 GCA_963574885.1 Lepilemur ruficaudatus | reverse complement strand
AGAAAAATCATCTCATCTTATTCAAAATGAAATTAAAGGAAAATCCATTCAAAGAATACTAATGAATGACAGACATTCTCAGAGAATAAGTAAATATTCCAATGATCATTTCCTTGCTTTTGGCAAGAATTCATCTTTACTTTGAAGAAAAAAGTAAAGCATGCACTCTGCAAAGCTAAAGTGACTCGTCTTATTTCTCCAAGGTGAAGTGACCCACGCTATTTCATCTTTCCAGACTAGCAGTCATGTGAGCTTTCAAAATGAAACGTGATTGCTGAAAGCTAAAAACCAACTACACCACAGTGAAAAGTCATATTATTCAACCTTTTCATCCTTCCAGTTTGCATTTTCCAATCATCCTTATTGCTTACATCTCTTTCCAGCTTGCCAGAATAAGACACTTTTATAAAACCAGGTGTTTAGGTATGGCCTGTCTGCTTCAATTTCATGATATGTGGAAAAGGACCAGTAGTAAAATCTTAATATTTTCGTTGACACTGTCCCATCAGCCCCAACCGTACCTATCTCAAAACACTGACCCCGTTCCTTAGGAATGGCCAGAGCCTGAATCTCATTTTCCTAGTAACCCTAATCCTAACGTTGAGAAGGAGAATGGTAAATTTGCCTACTGCAAAGTGGCATGGATTTCCCTAATGTTCTTCCTAATTTACAGCATTTTCCAGTTTTCTTGCACAGACAGTATAGTATTTTACATAGACTGTTTTGCTTCTTCCCTTTTCTTCCTGGATAACTCCTTCAGAGTCCATTTAGATGTGACCTAAGACGGTGCTCCTCCTTTGTGCTCCCATGGAATGCCAAGCACAGTGGCTAAAGCATCTGAAGACCCAGGTTTGAACTCTGGTTTTTCTACTCATTTGCTTATAACTTTGAGGAAAAAAGAGAACTTAACCTCTTTCAGTCTGAGTTTTCTTATCCATAAAATATGGATAATAATAATACCTTCTTTGTTGCGTTTTAAGATAATTCAATGATACAACTCATGTGAAACCCTTAAGATAATGCCCAATAGAGCCAGCTAATGACATAGTTGCTATTATAATACTTATGATATTACATTATCTTTTATGTTTGTATCTATATCTTCTACTTTGCCATATAGTCCTTAAGGACAGAAATAGGACTTTCAGGCCTAGAAATTTATGCTTATAAAAATATAATACTTATGTTAAGCAAAGTATCTGGCACAGAGTAGGCCTTCAAAATATAGTAGAAGAATAAATGACCAAAAAAAAAATCAGGTTTAGTGGGGTATCCACGGTGGAGTCGTGTGTGTTCTCTAAACCTAACCAGGCTATAATGGAAACCTTTAAGACAGACCCAAAAACTCTGAGAGACTCAAGGTGCTCAGAGGCTCAAGCACTGTATTTATGCCAACTGTGTGACACATCACATCCTGAAACAATTATAGTGACATAGTTAAAAGTACAGACTCGCAACCTAACTCTGCAGCTTAATTGCTATTTGACCTTAAATTTGATAAGTCAGTTTTCTCATCCTATAGATCAAATCAAACTTCATTGATTTGCTATGGGAATTAAGAAAAAAAAATTCACAAACAGTGCTTAGCATAATTTTTGGCATATAGGAAATGTTCAATAACTAAATAAAGTTTACTTATTTATGAATTCTCTTGACTTGTTTGCCTGAAAAAAAATTATTTCACCTTCATTTTCTGTGGTTATATATAGAAATCCAGGTTGGCAAAAATGTTTTTTGAGCACATTAAAAATGTCATTTGATTTCCCTCTGGCTTTTATTGTTTCTGTTAATAAATCTGCTGTGAATCTCACTGTCGATCTTTAAAAGAGATGTGTCTTTGTTCCCTGTTTTTAAGATGCTCTCTTTGTCTTTGATTTTCAACCATATTATAAAGTTTGAAAATTTTATTTCATTTGGAGTTTGCGGAGCTTCTTGAATCTGTGAATTGATGTCTTTTAGTGATATTTGAAAACTCTGACCCATTACATCTGCAAACATTATTTCTGGCCCATTCTCTCTCTCCTCTCCTTTTAGGACTCTAATTAAATATAGGTTAGACCTTTTCACTGAGTCCCACATACTCCTAAAACTTAATTCTGTACTTTCAATTCTGTTTTCTCTATATGCTTCCATATGGACATTTTTTATAGACCTGTCTTCAGCCTGTTATTTTTTGAAAGACTTCTCCTTCTGGTAAGGGATGGTTTATTGGATACTGAATATATTCTCACTATATTAATTCCTTAAAGTGAGGGAATTTTTCTTTTGTGTTTTTCATAAGTTAAATTTTGAGAATACTCAAGAAATAAACTCTGGAGACATACACCTCATTTCAATTTCTTACTTTTTATTACATGGGTTATTATTCCTATCTAGCATTCATCAACATTTTTCTCTCCTTTATTATTTTGGTTTCAATGTTCTCTATGCTATTGAATCCCTTTGTTGGTCTACTTTTAAAACCAAGACTAGATATTCACCACCAGCATTATCAAGAGCTTCTGCTACAACCAGTAGAGAATCCAGATAAATATGGGTAGAAGGCTAAACATTTTTCTAGCATACCCATGAGCTATAGTCAGGACACTTAGACCAGAAAAAAAAATTTGCACCTGCATTTCTTTCTGGGAATGGTTAGAAAGATCTAATATAACCTAATGGGAGAAAGAAAGAAACATTGCCTAAGAATTAACAGTTATCTTCAACTTAAAACACTACTAATTGTTTATCATAAAAAACTAAAAACCAAGAAACAAAACCTTCTATGCTTTTAAAAATGTAACATTGGCATAGCCGAATATCTTCTGGATGAGGAGCTTTTGCAGCATATGAAATTTATAAGCCTGGGACATGAGAGAATATAAAGCCTGTATTTTTGGTTATTGATAGTCTGAATAGAACTAGGTTCATTCCAGACAAATAAACACAAGGAGGCAACTACAGAAGGGTTCCACATTTATTTGAGTAATTACTCTCCCTTAAGGAAAATATTTTACAACTATAATGAGGCAGTGAGGAGAAATCATGTAAGTTAAAATGCCTTCAAATACAACCAATACCCTGGGAACCCCAGAAAAAAAAAGATATATGCTCAGAAACTATCCAGCTTGGCAACCCTTAGGAAGCAATTCCAGAAATAGGAACTTTCTGGCCCTTTCAACTGTTCTAACAAGGACTTCAGCAACTCATCTGCTGCCTGTGCCAACCACACCACCTAATCCAGAAAAATGAAGCAGACTCTGAGAAGAAACTGAGATTTTATCCTTAAAGCTAGAGGTAGAGTTGGCAAAAGGTTTGGGAAATAAGCAGAAATGCCAACATAGAGAAAAATATGAGTAAACATAACTCTCTTATCACTGGCTCACTAGAAACCCAAAATAATTTTTCTCCCCATAATTTCTTGTTAGCAGGTTACATAGCCCCATGAATACTAATATTAATCATTTTTCAGATGACACATTAAAAGGAAATAACTAATTTCTTTCAAAATTCCTGGAAAAATTTTCTGAGTTTCATAGCTCTCCAATATTGTCTGTTCCATTCTTTGCTTTCTGCCACTAAACAAAACAGGTTAAGCATTAACTGAGAAATCAGAAAAGCTTCCTCAAGCATTCCCAGCACCGTGTTGTGAGATCCTTACAAATCCAAAAGAATGTCAATGTCCCCATCTAAGTGGCTATTTAAAAAGAAGAAAAATTACTGAGAAGAAATTGATTCAATATGTTCATAAGCATAGACATTTTAGTGCAAAATGAACAAGCAAATGAAACTCTGATCTCCTTATCAAACAGAAGCAAGAATGGGCACACTCAGGTTTTTTTCCTGGGATGGAAAGACTTCTAAGCAAATAACGTTTTTGAAAGTTTTGTTTACCCCTGTTGACTACAGGAGAGTCTCAAAAGTGCAGTCATGGAAACAAGCTAACTGGCACGATGTCGACTCCATCATCTGTAGCTGTTGGATTTTTATTTTCCCTAAAGGTTATTTCATTCTCTGCGCACCCCACTCCCACCACACAGACTGGTACTGTCACTTCCATACCTCCTTCTTTGCTCTTTGATGCAATGAAATCAGTTGTTTCCAGAATATTTTGCATGACTAAGAAGAAAGGGATTGAATAAAATATTAAAATTCACAAATCTCATTTGGCAAAATAATGTGCATACAAATCAACATTTTTGGTGAAGGCCTCCAAATCCTTTTAGTCTCCCACTGAATTCACTCAGTGTTCCACATATGAATACATTAGAGGAATAATGCATCTTGAAAGTGCCTCATTTGATAAAGATGTTTTTAAAAAAAAATTCAACAAGATGATTGCAGCCGTAAGCCTCATCTGGCCTTCAGGGTAGAGGTAGGGATCAGCCGTAACCTCTTTGTCTAAAGCTGTCAAGGTGAAGCCTAAGGGAGAAAGGCATCCAGCCTCTGGCCCTATACCGATGTCATTCTGCCAAAAAAGGACTCTTTACATACACACACGTACACACACACACATACAACACGCACACTCATCCGCATCCTAGGAGACAGTGTGGTAAAATGAACAGAATCTGGACAGTGCTTTGGAGTAGGGCAGAACTAAATTTGAGTCCAAGCCCTTCACCATGGTCAAAAGACTCTTGCCCTTGGTCAAACCATTTAACCTTGTTGAGCTTCAAGTTTTTCATCTGGAAAATGGCAGTAACAATATCTACCTCCTGAAGTTCTGTGAGGGTTAATATTGCATTATATGTGTATAAACATCCAATGGTAATCATCACTTTACCTTCTCCCCATTCCCCGGGTGTAAGAGGCTAGCAGGAAAAAAATAAAATAGTCATAACTCAAGTAATGATTCTTAAATTATATCGGGTCTTTCAAGCTGTATGCCCTCTGCCTTGCGGGGAGAAAAGCACATGTATGTTCCTGAAACCCTGATATTATTATTGGCTTCTCGTGGAAAGGGTGGGGCAGTAAAGTCCAGATCCAAATTGTCTTACGTTTAGCCCATCAGACATAGAGTCCAAACAAATACGTAAAACAGTCCATTTTCTCAGACTTGACTTCTTACTGGGTGGGACCTTAGTTCTTAACACTGAACACGCCCACATAGCTGCCACCTTCTCTCCCTTGGACCTCTGATTCTATCTTTATCTTCCCAAAGCTCCTTGGATCCTAAAAGGGTTCCTCTTAATTTTGTGCCTTTAGCATTGTGTCCCTTTTTTTGCAGATAATTATCCTTTCACTCCATGAAATACCATGTTGGAGGTCCTTATGCAGAGCATTCTGATAGTAGAGGAGAGGAGAGGCAGAGGGAAAGCGGCCTCTATAGGTGTCATTTAACATGCAAGAGCTTTCCGGTGATGAGCACCTCCATGCTGCCCAGACGTGCTGGGGTATCCCCAACGTGTTATTATGAATTTTTGACCAATGAGAAAAGAAGAAGAAGAGACTCATCCTGCCATGTTCCCCTCCATGGAAACTTCTCAATCCCCACAAAGGCCTGTACTGGTCCCTAACTCACAGAGGTGTCTCCACACATACCTTGTCTACACCACGCAGCCTTAGATTTGCTGCCGCTAGTCTCCAGGGCCAACAGCTTATTATGTACAGCTAAGGACTGCTGTCCACCACCAGCACTCCCACCCTCATGCATGCACACACCATGGGCCACCCCACTTCCAGAATACCATTAGCAGTCCCATGTAGACACTGCTGGCTCCAGATTAAATTCTTTACATTCCTCCCTGTTTAGGAATGATAGACCTCACCCCTCACATTTCTCAGCAGGGATCACTGAGCCCCCAAGCTCCCACCTTTGAAGTCACCAGGCCCTCGCACTCCCACTACACATGTGTCCCTACTTCTGGCTAGAGTATAGGCAGGCTCTTAGCTTTGGAATCCAGCCTATTAACCTCCTCATGGGAGAGAAGGTCAGCCCACTAAAAAATGGTAGATCCAGCTCCCAGATGAACAGCAGGAGCATGTGCTGAGCCCTGGTTTGGTCCAACCTTCAGATAATCGTTATGCACTCGAAGGTATCCTATTCTGAATGTCAGGTTCAAATCCTGTTTCGTACACCTCTATTAAACATCTGGTTGGCTGATGCCTCTGTTAGTGATGATGGACTAGTCCTAGACTTTTAAATCCCAAACAATTGAAACGCTTTTGGTGGTAAATGGCTCTCAAAATTTCTTCCTTAGTCAGAATGGACCCATGAGAGAAATCTTTAAATTGTGCCTGCACGGTGTGTGCCCAGGGAGAAAAAAAAAATGGGTAAACATCCCATGGCTACCAATATATTACCAAGTATGCAAATATGTAGGCCTCAAACAAAAAAAGTCAATATGGATTAATTATGTGGATTTTCTAAATTTTCTAGATGATTATTTGGGCTACCTTTGGGGAAATACTTTCCTCTTTTCTTTTCCTTTTTTTTTTCTTTTTCCATACCATTATTCCAAGGCAGGAAAATACTTTCCCTGGGTGCAGCAGACCCAGACACCAGAAGTTGTCCTTTGAACAAATGGCACTATCAGACAAATCAAGCCAGACGAGGCAATAAGACTTTTAGAAGGAGAATTGGTTTCATACAGATTTGAAATTTCAGAATCACACCTGCCCCGCAAGCCCATTTGTCTCATTTTTTCACCAGTCTCCACCATCAGGAGCAGAGCTGCCCCTAAGTATGCCCAGTGTTCCTTTTCTCCCCAGGTGGATTGAGTGGTCCATCACCCTGGGTCCTAGAGGGCACTATTTCCAGGCACTCCCATGGCCCAGCTATGGGGCACTCAATAACTTTACATGATGCCTCGTTCCTAGAGCAGGGCCCTCCTGATTCTGGAAAAGCCGAGTACCTTCTTTGCTGCAGGGCTCATTTTCCCCTTCTTCTGCTGCCCAAGGCTTTGGGGCTTCTTGTTGAGGGTTTTCCCACCTTTTCCCGCAGGGGCAGTGGGGAGGAGCCTTGCCTGACAGCATTTCTCAGAAGAGTGTGAGTATCTCTCCAAGGCTAGTCCACGTTGTGAGCCATGCTTTCTTCCTTGATAGCTGTCTTTCTCTTTGCCTCCTCAATCAGGAGTCTTCAATAGATAATACTCATTTCTCCAAGGTGAAACTGAAAACAGTGACTCCTTTCCTAACAGTAAGGTATTCAAAATCTGCAGCACAGTACATTGATCTATTTTTGTCCATTTGTTTAATATTATAATACCTTTTTAAAGAACCTGTCTCCTTCCATTATCTCAGCACTTACAGGTCCAGTGCTAGGGAGAGGACAGGAAAGGAGGGAAAGCATGTCCTTCCACTCGGAAACACACAAAGTCTCATACACAATTTTAGGAATACACTAACTGCCTGTTTTAGTTTGCCAGGGCACCATAACGAAGTACCACAGACTGGGTGTCCTAAACAACAGAAGTTTATTGTCTCACAGTTCTGGAGGACAGAGGTCTGACATCAAGGTATCAGCAGATTGGTTCCTTCTGAGTGTTGTGAGGGAAGGCTGTGATCCAGAGCTCTGTCTTTGCCTTATAGATTGGTTCTTCTCTGTGTCCCTTCACATTGTCTGCCCTCTATGTGTGTCTGTCTCTGGGGCCAAATTTCCCCTTCTCATAAGGACAGAGTCATACTGGATCGGGGAATCTTGCATGATACAACTACATGTGGCACCAGTCATATTGGGTTAGAGCCCAATGTAATGATTTCATTTTAACTTGATCACCTCTGCAAAGACCCTATCTCCAAATAAGATCACATTCTGAGGTACTGGGGCTAAGACTCTAAAATGTCTCTTTTGTGAGGAGGGAGGGAATGCATACAATTCAACCTATAGCACTGCCAATTCATAGACTCTGTTCGGGAGCCCTGGGACTAAAGATTCATCTTGTTTCAAGAGTAAGACTCAAGTGACAATTAGAAAAGAACTTTGACAGGGCAGGGGGTTGGGGGGCTCATGCCTATAATGCTAGCACTCTGGGAGGCAGAGGTGGGAAGATTACTTGAGGTCAGGAGTTCAAGACCAGCCTGAGCAAGAGCAAGATCCCCATTTCTACAGAAAATAGAAAAAATTTACCCGATGTGGTAGGCTACACCTGTAGTCCCAGCGACTCGGGAAGCTGAGGCAGAAGGATCACCTGAGCCCAGGAGTTTGAGGTTGCAGTGAGCTATGATGGTGCCACTGCATTCTAGCTGGGGTAACAGAGTAAGACCCTGTCTCAAAAAAAAAAAGAACTTTGTCTAATTCTTATGTTGACGTTCAACCAACAGAAATAGAAAATGTACTCCCACCTGCCAAACACACCCACTGATTCACTGATCTCTTCAATTACATAGTCTATAAACATGTTTTTATTTTCAGTTTCTATATTTGATATGCAAGCTTTTTGGCATCTTAAAGCTCAAAATTCAAATAGGTAATTTAAAAAATGCTCTTGATATTTTTCAATTATTTTGTTCATAACATTGTGTATAATTGTGGAAATATTTTTGAAATTCATTAACTCTAATGAATTAACAACATGTGCTAGACAAGTTGCTAGAATGAATAAAGTTGCATGGAAAATGAGTTGTCCACTTGCCAACATTTTTCTGTTTTGCATTGCCTGGGCAGTTACTGACTCACTTTTGTATTCAAGCAAGACTAAGAAATTATCATTCATGCATTTACCCATTACAGCTCAGGGCTCAGAGAGGGTGCTGCATTAGTAACTTTTAAAGAAATGTTTAATGAAAGTTAAAAATTTTCACCTACCGTAGAAGTTGTCCTTTGAACAAATGGCACTATTAGACAATTCAAGCCAATCAAAGCAATAACACTTTTAGAAGGAGTATTCATTGCATACAGATTTGAAATTTTAGAATCACACCTGCCCCTCAGGCCCAGAATCTATTCAGAAACTGCAATCTTGAAGCTTTCAGCTTTCAAGGATTGCTAAAACCTAAATCCTATTTTTTCTCCAAAATCCCCTGTCCTGGGGAGATACTATCTTTTTATAAAGGTCTAACTACTCTTTCATTTTCTCATATAAAACTAAAAAGAGATTCCTCCCAAATAAAAACACGCTGAAAAAAGTCAAAACTGGCAGATGAGAAGGAGCTTTTTTCCTCTAATGGTTCCTTTGCTATTTTTGAGAAAACGCTGAAGTATTTAGTGACCTAACATTTTCAAGAAGGATGAGGCCAACTGCACCTCAGGTATTTGAATCAGGCCAATTCGAGATGATGAAACTGGGGGTGTGGGATCAGGATACTTGAGAGAATATGTCATACTCAATAACTGAGACAGCTTGTTATTGTAATATCCAATATCACCTTAGGGGCACAGGTAGTTACTACCTTTCTGCACTAACTTTACTGGACTTAGTATTTATTTTCAGAAATGTGTCCTAGGTGGTCTTTCTCAATACTACTCAGTCTGAACATACAAGAGGGGTTGACTCCTTTGGATCCATAGCAAGCATAGCTGTGCCTGGCACATAAGGTACAAATCTGAGAAACCGACAGTCCAGCTAACCTGGTTCTAAAAAACAGCCCCAATGTCTATCCCTACCTTTCTATCTCTGGGTTCCCCAACCCCAGCCAGCATCTCCTGTTTTGCCTGGGTTAACCTAACGGACACAGTTATTAGCAACTCTATGTTGTTTTTCCAAGACAAGAAAATACTTTCCTTTATTTATTAGACCTTTATAAAAAGACAGTATCTTCCCAAGATTAGTATCTTGTGAACTAATTCACATCAGGTTCTTCTTCTGGAAAGTTATGGGTTATGCATCAGTATGTTGTAATTTAGTTATCTAGATTTGTGTCTTGGTACATGGCCTTCAGATGGAGTGGCTGGCAGTAACAAGGTACCTCCTCTTGGATCATGGCTCAAATGGTTTTGGGTTCCCACTCAGTTTCTGGTTTAGTAGAAGCCAGGAAGTGAAATGGAATCTCAGAATATCTCCTAGATGAGCAGGTTGCTCAGTGTTCTGTGACCAGGTTCTCTCCTCTTCGAGTGTTTTCCCTTAAGCTGGCTGTCAGAAATAGGGGATTGTTCCTTATTGGTCCCCGCCTCCTGGGATTGCCACAGGCTCTTACTCCCCATTGACCCCTTTCTTTCTTAGCCATGGAAATGCAGGTTTCTTTCTCATTGCTACGCCAGCTTACATACTTATCAATAAACCAACAGTTAACAATGATTAGCAGCACTGGGGACCAGTGTATGTTTCCAGTCCCAGTTACTGCTTCATACAGGTTCATTCCACTGTCCTTAAGTGGAACATGCAACACAGAATGCTTGTTCTCATTCCCTCATCTCCTAAGGCAACATGATAGAACAGAACGTTGAGGACTTCCCGTACTTGCAGGTTAACTTGACCTAGAATTACAGTCTTGATGAAGGCCGGAGAGGAGCCACCAATATAAGAGAAATGAAGTGGAGCAGAGAAAGTGGGGAGTCATACTCTTTCAAGCTGCAAAAATAGGGATAATTACCTTCTGCAATTGCATATAATTTGTAACATATTATATTAATAATGTATACAATGTTAGACACATGCTCCAGTTTACCAATCCTTAAACTATCTAAACAATGTATTTTATAAAAACTATACAATGTAGAATACATCTTTTCTGCCTGTTCTTTCTCCCTCCCCCTTGGTAAATGCTTATTGGTATCAGGATAAAGGATATTCATAAGATTGCAGTAAATCATACTTCTTATATATCTCACATGGATAGTCTGCAAATAAAAGAAACTTAAGCACAGAGTTTAAATCAGTAATGCTCTACCGGAATTTTTGGTATTTATGTAAAATTTTTATGGGAGGAAAACAACTAAATATAGCAGTTTATAATTACTGGAAGGGTTAATTCTTATTAAATGATTTTCTTTTCTCATTAAAGAGTAATTTGTATTAATTGCAAAATATTTTATGTTTAATTATGTATAATTTTCATATAAAATTTATCTATGAAATAGTCTTACAATGTAAATTGTGTTCATAAATGGCTATTTCTTTATTTGACTGAGTAATGTGAAAATTTTTTCTTACTGCTAATTATTCTGGACACATTTTTAAATTGATCTTCACAAACGTTAATTTACATATGCACCAGCAATAAATGAAAAACTTTTTCCCCCATAATGGCTATGATCTTCAAAATAAAGACCTACTTTGTCAACATGAAAATTGAAAAAAGTATCTCATTATTTTATTTTGAATACCTTTGATTATAAGTTGAAAAATGTGTTGTGAATTTAGTGATTGGGGTATTTATTTTCTTCTCATTGACATGTAAGAGCTTTTTACATATTAAGGGTATTAATCCTTTGTCTTTTATATATATATTGCTAATTTTTTTCTTTTTTCTCAGTGTCATTTGTCCTTACATTTTTAAAGTGTTTTTAATATCTTAAAGATTAAAATTTTCATGACATCAAATCTATTTATTTTACCTTACTGTTTCTACCTTTGGTATCTGTCTGAGCAGAGACTTCTCTGCCTTGAATCTATATAAATATTCACCTATATTTTCTTCTGTGATTTGTGGGGTTTTTAAAATATTTATACCTTTAATCCCTCTAGAATTTATTTAGATTTAAAATGTAGGTAAAAAACTACCCATCCTTCCTCCCTCCCCCACCACCATAGCAAGTTAGCCAATTTGTCAATGATTTATTAAATAATTCATACTTGCAACATAAATTTGACCCTCCTCATCACTTTCCTTTATTTAAGAAACAAAATAAAACAAAAACTCCCATGCATAGATATTTCCTTAAGGCCATGTTGCAATTTTTATTGTTTCTGGTTTTTAAAAATTTAATCCCATTGTTATGTGATTAGGAGTACATTATATTTTGGATTTATATGGAAAAGGAGATTGATAGTTCCACAAAACTGAGACCTTCCTTCATCAGCTCTTTCTAATTAAGTCTTCTATGTTCCTCAAAAAAAACTGTTTTAGCTTTCTTATACAGGACTGACTGAATAAGCGTTTAATATTTTTAGTGGCTATGTGAAATTGAATCACTTTTGTTTTGCTTTGTTTTTACTTTCTATCTGGCTATTATTGCTATGAAGAAAGGTTTTTTTGTTCGCTTGTTTCTTTTTTTTTTTTTTTTCTTTTGTTTTGTTTCTCTCTACTACACTCCTGAAGATTCTCATCTTAGGAGAGAGGGATGGTGGTATGCATCTGAATTCTGAGGAATTCATAGTTACTTCTAGTTACTATGGTTTATTGCCTAAGATGATTGAAAGAAATACTAAATTTCCATTAGAGATTAGTTAAAATAAGAATGTGATTGTTTTTCCACTGAAGTTCAAAAGTCCCAGGCTAAGAACCCTGAAGGGTCTGGCATCCCTTACCTTAGAGAGTCCTTAGAGTTTTCTGCTAGATCAATCACTTGTAATCAATTACAACAGATGAAGAGAATGAATGAGCCCCATTTGCTGGAATATGTTTTTCATTCCCTAATTTGCAGTCCTTTTGATTTAGGTAGCTCACTTGCACATCATTCTTAGACTTTAATCCAGTCTGAGTCATTTGCAATTATTACATGTACTAAACTGCTTCAGACTTATCTCTGCGATCTTATTTATCCGTGATATTTTTCTTTCATGCTTTTTATTTTGCTTTGTAATTTGTTATATGTTCTTTGTTTCATTTTTCCTCATAAATTTTGGAAGTTTTATATAACTAGTTTCTATGCTTGCAGAATTAAAAAATACATATGAGCTTACATTTTTCTATCATTGTTAACATCAACTATTACGACCAGAAAACAAAAGTAAAGGTAGGCACATTTGAAAAGGTGTTTATTTGTCTCTATCCACCCCACATGCCTATTTATTTACTCTGAAGAACAGAAAGGATAAAAGTAAATGGTGGGAAAAACCCCATCACCTACCTCGTGGTCTAGGCAGGCAATAAAGGATACAAAACATATTAATAGAAAGAACAAGATAGAGCAGGTTCTCCTACACGTCTTTGGAATGTAGGGACTTTAACAATTCCCGGAATACACTGCCACCAGGGTTCTTTCTATCTGACCTGCTTCCACTCGTGAAGTTCATGGTGGTGCACTGCATTCTGGGAGTTGAAGCTTTCGCACCTCCTGTGCTTTAGTTCTCGGTGGTGTGTGGAGGTGTGAGGGTGGGGAGTGAGATCTCTGAAGTAATCTAGGAGAAGTAGGGACTGGAGAAGAATTCTCCCAGCCTTCTTAGAGAAGCTAGTGTCTAGTTTTTGGTTGATACAGACCCTGGCTCCCCAGAAGCAGACAGAGGGGTTGTAAAGTACTGTTTTCATGCTGCTTTTGTTTCCAGAGTAAAAAAACTGAATAGGATTTGTTTTCCTCAGCCCAGCTCTATTTGTTTTAGACTTAGTGAATTTCTTTCCAGTTTATTATGATTATTGTTAGGTTTTAGCTTTTGATGACATTGCAAGTTTCTTTTTCTGTTTTTCTATCATCACAAACAATTTAATCAGGAGCTGTTAGACCATTGATATTTAAAACAGGAGTCTCTGTTACCATCTCTTCTATTTTTTAACTATTATTGAAGTCCCAGATGACACGTATGATTCTAAAACACACTGTAATAGTTTATTTAGTGTTCATTTACTTGCCTAGAGTCTGAAAAATTCATTTTTTTGAAAAATAAGCCAAGTTGTAGTTTGTCTTTCAGGAGGGAAAATTTTCATAAGCAAATCCTAGTCTCCTACTTATTTGTAGTCTATTTTGATTACTAGTTCTGAAAAACTCTGCACAACAGAAACTTCTTTTAACTTGCTCTGAATTATCAAGAAAGAGTCATCATTTCTCATCTGATCAGCCAAATAGACATTTCCAGGAGGTTGCTTGATACCGGATCTCAGAAATATTCAATTTTCTCAGGAATTAGGATGTTGCGATTGAATACAACTCTGCAATCAGCGACTGTGATTTGGAGTCCCACATGGTGGGGATTCAGTGAGTTGTTTTTCAGCAACATGGTAATCTGGGGCAAATATTTTATAATTCTATACTTGGACATTGAGAATGTTATTGCCATATGTGGCAGACATATGGCATCCTTTTGACTCTGAACCCAACGGCCGTTCCCTACCCCTTTTTCTAAGCTGACAGAGGCTGCCTCTCATGGGTGAAGCTAAAAATGTCAGATGTCAGTGAGGCACAGTGGCACATGCCTGCAATCCTCAGCTACTTGAGAGGCTAAGGCAGGAATATTGCTGGAGCCCAGGAGTTTGAGACCAGTCTAAGCAACATAGTGAGACCCCGCCCTCCTACACCCCACTCCTGGTCTCAAATTTTTGTAAAAAGTCAGATGTCAAAGGCTCCCTTGCACCTAAGAGTAACCATGCCACTAAGTTCAAACTACTAAGGTCTAATGGGAAGTCTGTTGTGAAGCTTCCAAGAATTCTCTTGCCTGATAAAGAGTCAGAGGGAGAGAAAGAGACCTGACTAGATTATAAAAAAGGCAAAGAGGGCCGAGTGCAGTGGCTCACTCCTGTAATCCTAGCACTCTGGTAGGCTGAAGCAGGCGGATTGTTTGAGTTCAAGACCAGCTTGAGCAACAGTGAGACCACATCTCTACTAAAAAAATAGAAAGAAATTAGCTGGACAACTAAAAAAAAAATATATATATATATATAATTAGCTGGGCATGGTGGTGCATGCCTATAGTCCCAGCTACTCGGGAGGCTGAGGCAGAAGGATTGCTTGAGCCCAGGAGTTCGAGGTTGCTGTGAGTGAGGCTAACACCACGGCACTCTAGCCCAGGCAACGGAGTAAGACAATGTCTCAAAAAAAAAGGCAAAGAAATGCCAACCCTCTTTTCCTGCTTTTGGATATTCACGTGAGAGGAAGTGATGTACGGAGCTACTGTAGTCATTTTGTGACAAAAAGATATCCCTGGCAAATCAGGGATGCCAGATTGAAAAAACACCTGAGTCTTTGATAATTGCTGAGTCCCTGTATCATTCCTGGGACTTCCTACCTCCGACCTTGTGGGTAGTTAGTGCTTGTGATTTTTCTATACTTCTGGACACACAGGAACATAGCACTTCTCCATCACCAAAGCATGGCTACATGACTTGCTTTGACCAATGAAATATGACCATAAGTGTTGTGTGCCACATCCAGCATTTGACTTCCTACCTGCCCTTTCCCTACAGTGGTGACTATGACAGCATGTATGTTTGTGGAGAAGCCATAAGATCCAAACCGGCTGGAATGATGAGCTGATGCCTAAAAAATAGCTGTTACGGACAGCTGACTGAACCCTTAGCCTTCTGTTGTGTTGAGCCACTGGTGGGGTTGTTTGTTACAACAGCGTAATGCCTGAGCATGCCTGAAACAACCTGTATTCTTTAAACCACTTTCAATTTGTTAGGCTCCTACTTGTAGCTGAAAACATCCTAATTGATATAACATATAGCAATTTGACATGCAAATAAGTGCGCCTGTAAAATGAGAGGGTTGCTTCCATAGTGAAATAAATATCTACCACTTTTGCATGCCCAGATTCCAACCTCCTTCTAGTAATAACACCCCAATTCTGCTTAAGAAAACCATTGTAGCAGACACATCCATGCTCTGACCATGTCTCAGTTCTCACTTCTGCTCATAGAAGGCTGCTCTCTGCAAACTCCTGTGACTCTCTGCTTGAGACCTTTTGTCTGGTTGTGACAGCATGTTCATCTCACACACAGGACAAGCCAAAAGTGCCCAAGAGTTAATGCTCCAGAAGCCCTCAACAAATCATATAAACGGATATGGTTGAAAACATCCTGGATTCCTTACCTCTCAGTTGAGATAACTCTGATACATGTTCTAGACTGTTTCCCCTGTGAGATTAAGCTTCAGCTGCCCAAAGTGGGAACTGCTTTGATAACGCATCCTTTGTTCATTTCTCTGCCCTCCCTGTCTCTCTTTCCCACTCCCCTATTCATATTTGTGGAGATCAAACCACTTGTTATTGATCCTTGATTCAAAGTCTGCTCTGGGGGAACCCAAACCAAGACACCATCCTCCCCAAGTGGACTCAATTTTTTGGGAACTATCAGTCAAGTTAGACTACTTGCTCTGTGTTTTGATATTTGGATCTTGAATAGAATCACACAAAGACTATCTTTAGGGAGGCAGAGGCTTTTCAAAGAGTCTATGTGTTAGTTCCCTCTTTATATATTCCTGCAGCCCCTTTTGACACCTGCCTTTTCTGAGCCAGACTCTTGAGTTGCTTCTCTCCATTCTATTAGGTACCCCATATCTTTTCAGTAAATTCATTTTGGGTTGAGATAGCTAGAATTTCTTTCTATGACTTGCAGTAAAAGAAACCAATGAATATAAATGATACATTAGGCTTCTTTCAGATATAAAGACTTTGTGATAAAAATGAATGAGTTATAAAAATTAGAAGAGCACTAAATGCTATATGTTTATTATTCATAAAATCAAATCCATAGAAGTCACCTTAAAATGTCAATGTTTTCATGTTTCTTCACATTTTACTTGAAATAGCATCTCTGACTGGTGAGAATGTCTTTATAACATTTCAACACAATGCTCACACATAGTTATTGATCTGGAAGAGTAAAATAGTTTGGTGGTGGTGGGGAGGAGTCATTGTTGTTGTTGTTTTGTTTTGTTTTTATCTGGGATGGCAATTAAGTTCCCATTATCTACTGCGGTATCTTTATCTTTAATTAAACTTTTTTTTTTTGAGACAGAGTCTTACTCTGTTGCCCAGGTTAGAGTGCCGGGGCACTCTAGCTCACAGCAACCTCAAACTCCTGGGTTCAGGCGATCCTCCTGCCTCAGCCTCCCAAGTAGCTGGGACTACAGGCATGAGCCACCATGCCCCGCTAATTTTTTCTATATATTTTTAGTTGGCCAATTAATTTCTTTCTATTTTTTAGTAGAGATAATTTCTTTCTATTTTTTAGTAGAGATGGGGTCTCGCTCTTGCTCAGGCTGGTTTCAAACTCCTGACCTTGAGTGATCCTCCTGCCTTGGCCTCCCAGAGTGCTAGGATTACAGGCGTGAGCCACCGCGCCTGGTCTTATGGTTGTCTTTTATTTGGTTTTAATTGACATGTAACACATGTACGAAAGCACAGAGACATCCTAGGTATAAAGTCTGCAAATCAGCAGAAGCTGCCACCCAGGAGAAGCAGCCCATGGCCAGTCCCCTAGAAGCCCCCACCCTCCCAGCAACTCCTCCTTCTCCTCCCAAGGCTTCCACTGTTGAAACTTCTAACGCTATGGGCCCCTTTCGCTTGGCTTGAACTTAATGTAATTGGAGCTGGACACTGGACTACATCAGGGGGACACCTGAGTCCATGTCAGCCTGTGCTGTCCTGCTTCACTGGACGCTACATTAGGGACAAGCTGCTTTCATCTGGGGGGACGAGCTTTCACCTTGACCGACTACTAAGCGGTGGCTGGCCATCCCAGGGCAGGGTAGGGGCAGGGTGGGAGGGGCTGGCCTCGGGGGCTCAGCGCCTAGATGTGATGTTGAAATTTTGTGTTGCTTTAACCGCCTTTACTTTCTGAGCTAGGGGCTGTCTCCATCCATAGCAAAAGTGTAACTTTGTTGTAGATGAGCGTAAGCCTCACCCCGGAGAGCGCTAGTAAGTACAGACCAGGTGAACCTCTTCTCCGTCCGTCCTCGCTGAACCAGACCCCTGCCCCCAATCCCCAGTGTTCCCTCTGTGACTGGCAGGGGACAGGGAGGGTGTGAGGCGAGTGTGGGCCCAGCACAGGTCCCAGGATGGGGGCTTGGGTGGGGCTAGTCAAGAATATTCAGACCACTCTGGACCAGGGATCTCCCAGCCCCATGGGGAGCTGGAAGCCTCCTGGCTTATGAGCAAATGACCACTTTCCCAGGGATGGATCCATTTCCATCAGTCTCAAAGGAGATCCTGTCACCCCAAAATATTAAGAACCTCAGCTCTAGATACCACAAGACTTGGGCCATTGGGCCACAGTTCACCCCCCAAGACTTGGTCCCCTAGAGTCCCAGACAGCCAGGGCTTGTCACAGACCCAGGGTCAGAAACACAGTAGAGAGAGGCCTCTGCCCGCTTTGGTGGCAGGACCTGGGCATTCACCAGTGTCTGCAACTTGCAAAGACAAAGACACTGCCCAGGTGGCATCGAAAATCTGACCAGAGAAAGGGACAGCTCTGCCTGACGTTGTTGTGCTAACACAGCCTTCTTAGTGCCAGTGTCGGGGGCTGCAGGAGGAACAGAAGTGTCCCTCCAGAGACCCCAGAACATTGAAGGGAAAGTAAAAACCCCTCACATCACAAAAACGTCACCTGAGCCAGAGCTCACGGTGTCACACGTTGTTGAAGTTCAACAAGTGATTTTGCTTTTCTCCTCTGAAAAGCCCCCCCTGCCCTGTAAGAGCCATCAGGGAGCTGGGCTGTGGGCGAGGGGTTCTGTGGGCGAATCGCTGCAGGGTACTCCGGCTGCCCGCTGCTTCTCCCAGCAGTGGCTACCAGCTGCTGAGGTCCTCAGGGGCAGAGCTGGTACTCTTTTTGGGTACAAAACATTTTTTTGTAAGTGCATTCACCAGTAGAAGATCCACCTATTCTGGTGGAGAGAACTGGAAAAGGTTCCAGAATCCGGGCTGAAGCCGGCTGTTTCCCTGCGAGGGCTCTCGCCTGCCAGAACCCCACCCTGCCCTCACCCACACAGCAGCTCAGGTCCCTGGAGGGGCTGCGCTGCAAAACTCCTCTGAGCCTCAGTCTTCCCCTCTTGGAAATGGGGCAATGTACCCAACGGGCAGGTGATTCCGATGCCCAGAGACAGTGAGGGTGGAGCCCTCCCCACTGCCCTGCTGCCAGGCACGGGGGTACTCGCCTGTGGCCTTGGCTGTGATCATGATCTTCCTTGAGTCAAATCTGGGGAGCCAGCTCCTGAGATGGTGACGTGACCTAGTTTACTGCCGCCCCCGTGACACGGATTCCAAGTTCAGGAAGTGTCCCTCTTGCTCCGCCAAGAGCAGAGATAAGCTCTCGGGCACCAAAGGGCCCTTTGACATGTAAGAGGTTCTGGTCGACTGGGCTTGGAGGTGGCTCGGCCTAACCAGTGTCCCAGGCCCCGGAGCTGCTGACATGGTCCCCAAGGAGGCTGTCAGCTTTTCTCTTGTCACTACTCTATTAAGTCATGACCACTGTTCTCCCAAAAGGCTACAGGCAAAAACCAGGCAAGAGTGCTGTTGCCTCCATGTCAGCCCCTGACAGTTACGCGGTGGACATTAGGTTGGGAGCTCCTCTGGCATCAGCTCTGGTTTGGGACATTAGTCAGTCAGCAGGATGACTAGTGTCACCTGGGTGGTGGGTTGGTCTCAGGAGGGAGTTCATGCCCCACTGTGAGTGCATGGTGCAGCCACAGTGAAAACAAGAGGCTTAACCTTGACTTGTCTGGGACCTTGGGGACCCCCTGCCCTGTCTCCAGCTGTTTGCCCACATACAGCCCTCCTGAGGAGGCATGGGTAGCTGGCCCTGCCACATCCTGGAATTCTAAAAGCCACGGAAAGCTACTTGGGTCCCTGCCTCATGCATCCCGCTGGGGACCTCCTCAAGAGACCCTCTGGGCAGTTGCAAGGGCCAGGCTGGGAAGCTGGGTGCTCGGGCCTGCCCACCTCTCATGGGGCCCTCTCCTTGCAGGTGCGGCTTCAGGTCCAGAGCGTGGAAAAGCCCCAGTACCGCGGCACCCTGCACTGCTTCCGGTCCATCGTCAAGCAGGAGAGCGTGAGTGGCCTGGGCGGTTGGTGTGGAAGGGCGGGGAACTAGCCGCAGGCTGCCACCCTCTCCAAGCCAGAGAGCTGGGAAAGAAGGTGTCTGGACGGTGGCAAGGCGAATTTTGACGTGGGTTCTGATGAAATTCTGCTTGGTCCTTAGGAGCATCTGGGGTGGGCGGGGCCGCTGCAGCTGCATGGAGGGCTGGGGAGG
Source organism: Lepilemur ruficaudatus (assembly GCA_963574885.1). NCBI lineage: Eukaryota > Metazoa > Chordata > Mammalia > Primates > Lepilemuridae > Lepilemur > Lepilemur ruficaudatus. Next base: position 27,258 of record CAUYRT010018636.1, on the reverse strand, counting down.
AGCGCTGCGCAGCCTGGCGGCCCTGACGAGCCTCTGTCCCGGCAGGTGCTGGGCCTGTACAAGGGCCTAGGCTCGCCCCTCATGGGGCTCACCTTCATCAACGCGCTCGTGTTCGGCGTGCAGGGCAACACCCTGCGGGCGCTGGGCCGCGACTCGCCGCGCAACCAGTTCCTGGCGGGCGCGGCGGCGGGCGCCATCCAGTGTGTCATCTGCTGCCCGATGGAGCTGGCCAAGACGCGGCTGCAGCTGCAGGACGCGGGCGCGGCGCGCGCCTACAGGGGCTCCCTGGACTGCCTGGCGCAGACCTACCGGCGCGAGGGCCTGCGCGGCGTCAACCGGGGCATGGTGGCCACGCTGCTGCGCGAGACGCCCAGCTTCGGCGTCTACTTCCTCGCCTACGACGTGCTGACGCGCGCGCTGGGCTGCGAGCCGGGCGACCGCCTGCTGGTGCCCAAACTGCTGCTGGCGGGCGGCACGGCGGGCATCGCGTCCTGGCTCTCCACCTACCCCGTGGACGTGGTCAAGTCGCGGCTGCAGGCCGACGGGCTGCGGGGCGCCCCGCGCTACCGCGGCATCCTCGACTGCGCGCGCCAGAGCTACCAGGGCGAGGGCTGGCGCGTCTTCACGCGGGGGCTGGTGTCCACGCTGCTGCGCGCCTTCCCGGTCAACGCCGCCACGTTCGCCACCGTCACCGTGGTGCTCACCTATGTGCGGGGCGAGGAGGCCGGGCCAGAGGGCGAGGCTGTGCCCGCTGCCTCGGCGGGGCCCTCCCTGGCCCAGCCCTCCAGCCTGTGATGCCCGTCCCCCGCCCTGCTTCCCCAGGTGCCGCTTCTCAGAAACCCCGCAATGGTGTGAATTGGCCCCTTAGCTGATTGCCAGGCTCAGGTGCCGTGGGCTGTGGATTCTATGAGACCAGCTGGGCGACCTTGGCGAAGAACTTCACTCTGCTGGCCTCAGTGTTCTCATGTAGGAAATGGGGATTCTCATACCCACATTGTGTAGTCAGGAAGTTGAGAGATGATTTCCAGGCCTGGCTGAGTCATGGCTCTGCGCCCGGAAATGTTACTGGGGATACCTCTGCCCTTCCCTGGCATCCTGGCCACTGCCTCTGTGCTTCTCTCCTGCAGGCTGATTCCCAGGGGTCTCTGATGAGCCACCAGTGGCTGCCCAGCGACTTGCTAACTCCCCAAACTCTCCACCTGGCTGAGCTCCAGGGAGACTTCTTGGCCACCTCCCTGATCTGTTAGGGACAGCTGTCCTGGTGGCACGGGACTGGATGCTGTGCCAGTGCACCCCAGCTTCTCCATATGGCGCCACTCCATACAGCATGGCCAGCTGCTGCTCCTCCCACTGGAGGGTAGACCGGGAAGCCACGGGGTCTGCTGGAGGCTCCATGTCAGCCGCAGGCCTGGGAGGACAGTGTGCACGGGCCAGTGGGGGCGGTCGCCATAGTTAAATTGTGATACAGCTGTGGTTAGGGGATGTCCTTTCACCTTCTGGCCTCAGGCTGCCATCTGTAAAATGGTTGGGACATGGACCAGCTGGTGGATGCCTGGGTCCCTGGCCCACCACCACCAGCCAGAGACCCCAGGGTGTGCAGAGAAAGGTCACAGAGGGCAGCGGGGATGCCCGTGCCCTGGGCTCGCCCAGCACAGGCCACAAAGCAGCCAAAGGTCAGCTGGTCCACTCCCCAGCAAAGTGCCTGGGGTCCACATGAGTGCACAGAGGGCCTGGTAGTGGGCACAGGCATGGTGAGTCATGCCCACTGGGGCAGCCACCCCCAGGCTTGGCTCCCCGGGAAGGTGGCTCAGCTCCCACGATGGGGGCTGCGCTGTGAGGACACGCTCTGGCCGGCATAGCGTGATGTTACTGTACAGAAACTCGGAGGGAATAAAGTATTCTTTGGTTTTTTTTAAGTGGTGAGGCTTCCTTTGTGTGTTGTGAAGGAAGGGGCTCCATTCCCCACCCTCACCCTGGAGTCAGAGGGGCCGGCTGGGCGGCCTGGGTGCCCTCAGATCTTGCGGCTTAGCCATGCGACCTGGGGCAGGTTACGGCTGCATCTGAGTGCCTCAGTGTCCTCATCTGCAAGGTGAGCTCAGGAAGGCCACAGGGTGAAAATGCCAAGCCTGTAAAACACACCCAGCCATCCAGCAAGCGCCCTGTCCCAGCAATGGGAGGCCTGGGTGAGGGGGACAAGATGGGGAGGAGCCTGGAGCAGCCGCCTGCCAGAGGGAGGTCTGAGTGGAGCGCCTGGACCTATCCCAGCCTAAGAGGTCCAAGAGGGCTTCCTGGAGGTTTACCAAAGGCAGGGGGGCCTCACTGCCCACCCCACTGAGTTTCCCTCTGCCTCCTAGAGTCAGCCCTGGGCACCCAGCACCTCCGCAGCTACCAGCCAGGGAGGCTCTTCCCTTCCCAACTACTGACCCAAAAAGCCCTGCCTGCTGATGAGGGAGGGGCCCCCAGCCTCCCCCAGGAGGGCCCCAGCTCCCCTGGGCCAGTGCACCATGTCTAAAATCACAAGTGCCAGACTGTGACGTTGAGCTCAGCCAGTTTCCAGGGGCAGGAGGCCAGTAAGGGGCTGTCTGGTGACCCCTGGGGTCCCCCGGCCTCTCTTCTCGGAAAGAAACCAGGGGACACTCTGGGGGTGGGGGACACACCCTGGCCTCAACCTGCTCCTCTACTCCTAGCTGGGTGGCCTTGGCCAGACCCCTCACCTCTCTGAGTCTGGGTGGCTGCATCTCTAAGCGACAGCCTGGGTGGGGCTTATGGCCATGACGTCCCATCACCCTCCATCTCCCACACCTGCACTGTCTGGAAAGGCCCCAACGTGACCCTTCCTAGGAACTGATTTAAGCAAAGCATTTATTGAGACTTGCTCACTTCAAGGCTGCTTCGGGTTCTAGGGAGGCAGCAGCCACCAGCCCCTGCTGCTGCCTGCCCCTGAGGGGCTGAGTCCTAGTGGGATGACGAACAAACCCTCCAGAGGTGAGGAGTGACGCTGCCAGCTCCCTGCCGCTTCCCCATTCAGTGACCTCACAGCGGTAGCTCGAATTGGCCACAGTGGGGCGAACCCTGGGGAATTCGGCAAATGCCACAAAGTGGGCCCCACCCTCACAGCTGATCGTCAGACATGACCAACGCCGCTGGGGGGCAGGGAGCAGAGGGGTTTAAACAAGTTTATTTTACATATCATTTTCTCCCGAATTTGAATTGATTTTATTTGTAATAACGAATATATGAAAGTGGTAAAAATAAGAATCCAAATAGAACCCAGGCTGTGCAGTGAAGAGGAAACCTCCCCAGCTGTCCCGGGAGCCGGCCGCCCCCGCCGGAGTCAAGGACTGGCTCCAGAGCCCGGGGACGTCCACACCCCACAAAGCGTGGCCTTCGCTTTCTTCCCTGACAGTTATCTTGGAGGCTGTATTATTAATGGTTTCCTTAGGACTGCAATAACAAAATACTGAACAATGTGGCTAAAACAACAGACATGTATTGTCTTGAAGTCCTGGAGGACCGAAATCCAGGCGCAGGCAGCGTGGTTCCTTCTGGGGGCTCTGAGGGACAGACCGTTCTTTGCATCTTCCAAGTTTCTGGTGTAGCTGCCCCTTGGTGCCTGATAGATCACTCCAGTCGCTGCCTCCGTCTTTGCCCGACCTTCTTCCTGAGGTCTGTCTCTATGTCCTCTCTTTTATGAGACACCAGTCCTGTTGGATTAAGGGCCCCTACTCCAGTGTGACCTCATCTTCATTGAAAGCATCTACAAAGACCCAGTTTCCAAATAAGATCAAATTTCACAGTTACCTGGGGTTAGGACTTCCAGGCATCTTTCGGGGGAACATAATTTGACCCACAGCAGGGATTTGTTTCTCTGGTTTTTTTTTTTTTTTTTTGAGACAGTTTTGCTCTGTCAGCCTGGCTAGAATACGGTGGCATCATGATAGCTCACTGCAACCTCCAAGTCCTGGGCTCAAGCCATGCTCCAGCCTCAGCCTCCCAAGTAGCTGGGACTACAAGCGTGTGCCACCATGCCCGGCTAATATTTGTATTTGTGGTAGAGACGGGGTTTCGCTCTTGCTCAGAGCTGGTCTTGAACTCCCGAACTCAAGCGATCCACCCGCCTCGGCCTCCCAGAGAGCTAGGATTACAGGCGTGAGCCACTGCGCCCGGCCTAAACCCGAGACTCTTTTTTACCGATTTCTCCAGTGCCGAGGCCGGCCCACCCTGGGTCTCACACACGCTGGCTTCCCTCCCCTTTTCTTTTGGTCCCTTTGGACTTCAGGTGCTCGGAGCCAAAGAAGCATAAGCCTCCCTGGGCCGCCCACCTGGGCCTTTGGTGAGGCATTTCTCATAAAACAAAATGCACCTGGGCGGGCATGGTGGCTCGAGCCTGTAATCCTAGCACTCTGGGAGGCTGAGGTGGGAGAATCCCTTGAGGTCAGGAGTTTGAGACCAGCCTGAGCAAGAGTGAGACCCCATCTCTAAATAAAATGCACCTAGGACCCCTTTGTTCCCCCTCAGCCCTCCCTACATGGTTCTTGTGACTGTAGGGACGACGGCTCAGCGCTTTGCACACCAGCCCCTTCATCCTCTGAGCAGCCCTACAAGGTCAGTGCTGGCACTCCCGTTTTGCACAGGAGGATGCCAGTGGGGGAGGACCCATCCAAGGTCACACAGCCAGTTTGTGCTGGGGCTGCAGCCTTCACTGTGCCCATGCTGTCCTTCACCCTGCTGCAGGATCACCCTGGGCCAGCCCCCTAGACTCCAGGTGGCCAATGGGCCAAGCTCTGTGGCTGAAAGTGAGAGACACCCCTGGAGTGACAGTTCAAGCACCAGAGGTGGACTTAGAGAGAGAGGGGACAGGGCCAGGACCCACTATGCGCTCTTCGGTCTCGGCTTCCTTGCTGCTTGCTGCTCACTCCTGACTGCGTGGCACCCAGCTGCCCAGCGAGAGGCAGATGCACAATGCTGGGTCCAGAGCCCCCTTCCCAGGGGACTGGGAACGGCCTGGGGGGGCCAGCATCCATCCCGGCCAGAGAAAGGGCAGAGGCTGCAGGGTGCTGGGCCAATCGCCCTGGGCCCCCTTGCTCAGCCTGGCTCCCTTCTGGCTTGACCTCTCCCAGGCCTGTGGGGACCGCCAGCCTCCCCAAACCCACCTGGCTAAGCCTCCCCACACCCACCTGGTTGCACCCTGCTCCCCATCTGAAATGGCACTGCGTTCAAGCCCTCCCCAGCCATGCTGTGCCGGGCTAGCTGACACCATGCAGGCAGTAATGCTCCATGAAGTTGGAGTGAATGGTAAGTTTGGGAATTCTGGCTTGAATGTCCCCATGGATGGCAGGGACATTCTCTGCAGTGGGACACAGGCCAGGGAGCAGGCATAGGGGAACATGGTGAGCTCCCTTTAATGTGGTGACAGTGCTTGCCCTTTGCTTATCTCCCCAATTCTACCTTAGCTCCAAGAGGGCTAGGGGGTGCAAAATCATTCCACTGTAGAATGAATGAATGAATGAAATGGATGGACGGCTGAGGGCAGAGGCCGGGTTGGGATTCTGCCAGACAATACAGAGCGGGAAAAGGAAGGCAAGAACATAGGAGAGTGTGTAGTCAGGACGTGGGTGGCGGGCGCAGGCCTCACTGGGGGACTGGAGTGAGGCTGGGGGCCCTGGGAGGGTAGGAGGGGCCTCAGGACTCACCAGGCAGGGGATGGTGAGGGAGGATGGTGAGGGGAACCCGACCGGCTGCCCTGTGGTGTGAGGGTGAGAGAGGACCCCACCCGCCCTTCCCAAGGCCCTCAGTCTCCCCTGCCCGGGCCACCCGGGTCACCATGCGTCCTCCTGCCTCAGACCGGCTCCTCCCCCGCTGGCCTCCTCCACACCAGGCGCCCACTTCTTTCCCGGCCGTAATGCAGGGGCCTGCAGCTCTCTCTGGTCTGGGGGTGCACCGGGCTCCCTCCCAACTCCAGGCCATGCTCAAAGGGCTCTTCAGAATGTGTCCCCTCCCCTGAGTGGGCATCACAGACGCACCCTTCTGTGTCCCTGTGGCCGGCCCCCTGTTGGCTGGAAGCCCCCCTCCCTGGAGCCCAGGGGCCCCATGTGCTGCGCCGGCCGGGAAGGCGAGGCTCCCACGTCCCGGCACGTCCGTCTGGCCCACTTCCCAGGCCTTTCCAATCCGGCCCTCTGCCGTGTCCCTCGAGGCCTTGAGCTGTCCTCCCGGCGACACGTGCTTCCTGCCCACTCCGCGCTGCGGGCCGCGGAGGCGTCCGCGGAGTGGGAACCGAGGCGCGGGACTTCTCGGGACCGTCCCGCGCCGCTGGCGCACGGCTCCCCGCCGGCGGCCGCTGCCCTCCCAGGCCGGCCCGCAGCGCCCTCGCGCGGCCGAAGCCGGGGCGCACCCTCAGCCCGGCCCCGCAGGCAGCCTCGGGCAGAGGCGCTGGGGGCGGGAGGGAAGGATCTGGAGGGGTGAGGGGCAGCTCCTGCGAAGTGGGGGACGGAAGGAGGGAGGGGCCGGGGGGAGTGCGGCAGCAGCCGGTGCCAGGGAGCAGACGGGCTGGGGCCGGCCCGTGAGAACGCACAGGAGGAAGCCACAGTGTCAGGCCAGCTCTGCCCTGTCACACCTCCTCTTCCTCCCCTGCGGACTCTGCTTTACTCACAGCGCTTAGCTTACCCACCTTTCATCAGAATGTCTCCTCTACCACATGTACCACTGGGGCAATGTCATTGGAGCCTAAAACAGGGCGTGGCACGTAAGTTATTTGTCCAGCGAATGCACCCAGGAATTCAGGATAGGAAAGCTCTAAAAATGAAAACTGTAAGAGGGCGGTGAGGGGCACCAGTGAACAGCAATCACTCAGGAAGGCCGTGGTTGAGCTTTGAGGGTGGGAAAACCTTTGGATTCTCAGCAGGAAAGGGTGAGCCACTGAAGGTTAGAGTGCATGGTGAGACCCCGATCAGATGTGTACCGTGGGTGACGTCCGCAAGGCCCGAGGGGAGCAGCCGAAGCCAGAAGGAACTGAGGCAGGTGGGCAGTGGGGGAGCCCCGAGGGCCCGTTTCGCAGCAAGAGACAGGGAGGCCCGTGTGCTGCTGTAAAAGGGGGCTGGAGGTGTATTCAGGCCAAGGGACCAATGGCAAGCAGAGCATAGTAGAAGCCAGGTAGGCCTCGGTTTTGAATTCTGCTGCCTGGATTTTTGCAAGTAAACCTCTCAGCCCCAACATGGCAATAATGCTACCTTGGTTCCTCAAAGGGTGGCTTGGAGGAGTAAACAAAGTGACATGGGACCCTGGGCACAGTTAGGTGCTCAACAAATTTGAGTACAGCCAGGTGGAGATCCGGGCAAGTGCAAACGAGAGGTGCTGGTTTCGTTTTTACCTGGGGGTGCCCTCCAGAGAGCAATTCCAAAGGCAGTTCCTTTCCATCTGAAATCCACCAATGCACACACTTTGTCACCACGGCTCTTCCTCGGCAGAGCTCTACTCAACCTTGGGCCTTCACTGGGCCCACCTGGGCTCACGCAAGCCTGGGACTTGCCACCTCAGCAATGTTTTGTCAGCAGCCCCTTCTGTCACTAGCAAAAAGAGAAGTATTACAGAGTCTCACTCTACAGCACAGCACCTCAGACACCAGGGCTCCAGCCAGGGGAGGAAAATGCCGCGCTGCACTTTGCTTTTGGCCAAATCCTACGTAGCTCTCAGTATATATTATTGAGTTCTGATGAGAGTCCATCCCAGTTAGTAAGCTTTTCTTTTTGGCTCTGCAGCTTCTATGGCTGACAAAGAATCACAGGCTCAGCTGCCCAGGAATTTCAATTGGGCTGTGCCTGCACTTTCTGAAAAGTGGGTGAGGTTGTCCTTAAAACTCCTCTGGCTCATCAGTCCATCTTGGAGCTGCAAGGCTATGTTAAGGAAGCATTTCTTGCAGGTGTGAGGCTGAATCCTGAGAGTTTCCATTCCTGTGCGGGAAGGAAAGCCACAAGGATCTGCCCCGGGTAGGTCTGGCAACTCCTAGACCAGGCAAAGTTTATCACTGGCTTTAATGTGTAACGACGGGCAAAAGAGGTGGCTTAGAGGAGTGAGGAACAAACAAGAACCACAGGCATTGAAAAGCTTAACATTATGCATTTATTGTATTTTATAGAGCCATGTTACACATGCTTGGTGCTTCAAACTGAGTTATCAATGTTTTTCTGGATGCAAAGCCATCTGATGCTTGATGCGGATGCCTTAAACACTATAATATTTCTGCGTCTATGACCTATGAGCTAAGGAAAAACCAAGGACAATTCCAGAAATGGCAAAGAACACTTAAGAAAAAGATGTACATGAGACACAATGTTAAGTCCTTGAGTCAGGGCCTACAGAAATTACCAGAAAGTGAACAAAAACAGATTTTTCTCACCATCTGTAATAGGTTAACAGAGCCTCATAACAGGTATGGATGTTGCAGAGAAAAGGTTATCCTGTTTGGTACAGATGCCCGTCTCCCCTCCGTAACATATGCAGATACCCTGCAGTCCCAAGAGCAGCCAACAGAACAGGCCACGGCAAGCTGCCCCTCCCCACATACCCCAACGCTGTTTCTTACAGTGGCTGAGTGTCTGATGAAGAGCAATTTGATCAAACTTGCTTTGATCAAACTTTGTGGAAAATCAATCATTGTGCTTCAGATGGATGAGATGCCACCACACCAACCCTCTGCAGATTCCCAGAATGCTAGCTGGAATCAAGGGAGCTAGGATGCCCAGCATGGCCAGAGCCCTCCATTTGGTAGCTCACTCCTTCTTGCACCTAGTTTGTGGGAGATATGATCTGCCTGCTGACCTAATGTCAATACACAACTTCAACATTACCTTCCAGTTTTATTAAGGGGGACCTGACAATGGGCATCAACAACACGCCACCTGTCCCTCCCACCAAGTCTCCAAACAGTCCCAGCTCAAAGGTCCCCTCCAGTACCATACCGAGCACTCAGGCCTGGGGCAGATGCCAGAAAGTCTCTTAGCCCTGTATCTGTCCTCCTGTGGGTCAGAGGCCAGCCCTCTCCTGCCTGATACTGCTTGTCTGAAGGGCCTGCACTTAAACCATCTTCAGGCAACCAGGGCATCTGCCTACAATCTGAGCAGTAACAAGATAAATTCAAAGGTCAGTAATTTAGGGTGAATGATACCTAGCCAGCCAGTCAAATGCCAAAGAATGATTGGTGATTCTGAAAGTGTGGGGTACCTTCTGTAAACTCAAAGAGTGGGCTACGAAGTGCATGACCGGAACCGCAAGGAAGTACACCCTCGACTTTCGGCTTCCTCCCCCACCCCTTGGGTTTGCGTGGAACGCACCCTAATAATTGGAATTATTAGGTTTCCAATTCAAAAAACTTATTTTAGGGGGCCTGGTTTCCCTGTGCCACAGATAAACTCTAGTCTGAGACCCATCCAAGGCACATTAAAACAGCTAAGTTTTGCTAGGCAGAGTGTAAACAACGTATACCAGGGCAGCAGCAAACCCACCTAAGAACTCTCAAAAGACTTGTTGGGTAGGCTTCTTCCTGACTGAAGTGACTCACCTATTTGTAAAGAAATGAACCTGAACTCTGCTTAGAAACATGGGCAGGCAACGCACATACTATTTAGCAAAATAAGTGACATTTAGAAGAACTTGTACGTTAAACCAAATAGAAAAAAAATCTTGATTTTCCCCAAACCCTCAGGCCTTGAGTCTAGGCAAAGCATACAAACACCGTATGAAACCAACAGCATGAGTTCAGGGTCACCTTGGAAAATAAATGTCACCCTGGGGTGACAGTTCTTTATATAAATATTATGCTCCCCCTTCTCAACCCCACTACCAAAAAGGGGGAAAATAATAAATTCAAAAATAGAAAAAACAACATCTTGTTAAGTGTAAACTTATCCTCTGGAGTTTTTATGTTACATATGCTAGAAACATGCATTTATTTCTGCTCAGATGTAAGAAAATATGTCTATCAGTATTACTTATAAATTAGATTAATCCTCAAGACAATGGACTATTAGAACACCATTTCAAATTTTAGTAAATTACATCTTTAGCAAAATTATAAATTCTAACCACAAGCAAAATGGGTTTAGGCTAAACCCAATGAGACTTCCCTCTACTTTTTATAGTGCTGCTCATTTATTAGTTTCCTACACTATTGTTGGAAATTCAGAGTGCTATGTCAACAAGGTACTTGTACATTAAGTTTGCTTTGAATCCCAGATTAAACTCCTTACAGAAGTTCTCTGCAGACTGAGAGAAAACATGTGAACAGAGAAAAGAGTCAAGGGGAGTGATGACTATTCCACTCAGAGACAGAAAGGGACAGAAGAGATGACCAAAGGCATCCCCCAAGGGATCAAGGCACAGAGGAAGAGGGGCCTCCTTCCACCGGGAGCCTGGCTCCTGCACGTCATGGCATGGCTCCCAGGGCTGCTGGCAGGACTTCTCCACAGCACAGGTGTGCTCTGCTGTGGGCCCTTGGACAGGGTCCTGAGGATGGTGCCAGGGCCAGGCTTCAGTGCAGCATAATGCTGGGCGAGGGTGACGCAGCTCTGGACTCCTGCTACAGGCACCAACGGGAGTGGCATTTCAGTACAGCCACACCGGGACTGCTCAACCTGACAGTGGGGAGGGCAGGTACGGGCATCAATGGAATCCTTTGCCCAGGTCTCGCCAAAGAATCCCACGTTCTCATCAGGGCACTTGGCTGTGAAGGGCATCTCCACCAGGGGCTTACCTCTCTCCTGACTGCCAGATACAGCAAAGCCTGGCTTATCCAGAGAACAGCTGGGGTCTTCTGATTAACTCAGTTCCACCAAGCTACCAATGGATAACAGATTCTGGACGAATAAAAAAAAGGGCCTCAAGTTATATTTTTCATTCATGATTCAAAAGGCACTTCAAAATTCCACAGAGCCACAGGGTCACCCATCCTCCTGTATAGGACCAATGGAGAAGCTGTAAGAGATTGGGCTACATGTTTGAACTGATGGTGTCCTGGCCATTTTGTAAATAAATCTGGTATTACCTAGTTTGTCATTCATCTTGCAGAGTCAAGCATACATAGCATAGGAAGACACACGGTATGTTTGCATTTTGAATAAATGGAATTTTGCTGTATCATGGCAGTTTATAAAATATTTTCAACAAGTCTGATATTTGACCCTAAGTCCAAAATTATCATATATTTAAGAGGTCACGATGTGAGAGGTAAAGTACTCACTGAGCACAATTTCTGAATAATCTAATCACCTTGCCAATCTGCACCCAGTACCCATTTAGAGGCATGAAATTAAGCTACTGGCACTCAATTGCCACATTTGCTAGCATTTATAAGGACTTCACTGGATGGAGGAACAAAGGCTCTCAAACCCAATAACCACCAACTGTAAGCACGTCCTGTTAGCCTGCAGGAGCTGCTCTGAAGGCAGCCCGGGCGATGGAAAGGCTTGCTCTTGCCTCTGCGCACCCCACTGCCAGCCAGCGCCTTACCTTGGGAGGCTCAGGCCGAGGCAGATGCTTCACTCACATGCCTGCAGGGGGCGGGGTCAGGTTAAAATCACATCCTACCACCAAAGGCCTGGTCTGGGTACTCTGAGGTAGCTCCTTAACTCAGGATGCCTGTTACTCGCTTTCAGAATTCAGGACATGTAAGAAGTATTAAAATATTCATGCATTGCTTTAACCACAAATCACTGTAATTGAGTGCAAAATAAAGGAAACTTGAGTTGCTTTATTTAGCTTCCAATTTCTGGGAGGCTCAAGAATTATAAGTATTCTGGACAACAGAAGAAAATAAGACTGTGCTTACAGATCTTTCTCTGCCATGTCCTTGCTTTAGGATTGCTGCTTTATTGTCGCCCTTTCTGTTACACGGGATGTACACAGCAGGTGTTAAAAAGGTACAACAACATTCTACAACTGAGCACCACTTTCTGTAACTGAACAGGCAAAGAAATTACACTGAACATCAGCATCTGGCAGTATTTTTTGGAAAAAAAAGTGACTAAAATGGGTTTAAATTGATTAACACTATTAAATCACATCTAATATTTGATACTACATGATTCAATACAGCTATACGATACAATTATACAAAATGTGTTAACATCAAAGAATACAACCAAAATTAAGATAGCAAACAAAACCTATATAACTTTTTTTTACAGGAAAATACTTTTGAAGTATGCATGTAACTGCCCATTCTTTTAAAGAAAATCTACTGCAAGCAAAGTTATCAACCTCCAGAAAAATCACACATTGCATTACTAAGCATATCCCCAAAAAGTGTACAATATGCACACTTGGAAAATACAAAATTAAAAAAATTGTAAGCAACAGGTGAGCTTCATATTTATAAGAATGTGAAAAGAAGTCCCATTTTGAGCACTGTTGTATAAAGAATTGTCTTTTGATGCAAAGTTCATGAATTGTCCTCCTGTTAGGACCACACTTTACAAAAACACCGTGTTTTTGAAACGAGATTACAGAGCAAGATAGAGCATCTTAGCAATGTCATCTTATTAAAGTTTTTTTTAATTTTTACTACTTTATCAAAACATGTCCCTTAGGTGTGTAGGATTCATTTTTAAAATTCTTCCTAGAAATAATATACAAAGGAGAGGCATATTTATTCCCAATCACACTCCCGGAAGATGCTTCCCGTGGTCGAGAAGGGTCTTCTCTCTCTTCTTTTCACTGGTTGTTTTTGGCCTTAGCATGTGTTAAGATGTGAGATTTCAGGTTAGTTGACTGGGCAAACTTCTTATTACAACCATCGAAGGGGCACACATAGGGCCTGTCTCCGGTATGGATTCGCACGTGTGTGCGCAAATTGAAGTCCAGTGAAAAGCGTTTCCCGCAGCCTTCGAACGTGCACTGTCAAGGAAAGATCAGAGATCAACCCACTCAGCAACTCTGACCAGACTGGGGAGTCAGCAGCTCACTGCTTTGGTAGAGAACAGCCTATTTATTTTACCAAACACTTTTCCTCCCTTCCCCAGGCGAACTTTCTAGATCTACCCTAGAATTAGTGGCCAGGGATCTCTTTAACTCCACAGGCTGGAAAACCTAGAAACCCATGGATAGCCCTTCTGAATTGTTTAAACACAATGTAAGAGAAACCCCTTGGCAAAATGGCAAGAATTATCCTAAATATCAGGTCAAGGCCATAGTAAATATTTCGTAAATATTGCCAATAGGAAAACACAAAATGATTAAGGAGGTTCCTGGTGTCCATTATCCCAAAAGAATCACATTAGATTTACTTGCTGCACTGCTAGTTTGTTCACTATTATACGCTTCAAACAAGATAACATATTACCTATACTCTCAAAAAACAGAAGTTTAGAAATTTCCTGTCAATTACTAATTCAATATACTATTAACCACCAAAAATGAATTACTTCAATCCTACAGTGAATACACTAGAAATTTAGTTTTAGGGTTACTCCTGAACAATCCTGTTTTTCTCCTGCCATAAAGTGCGCTCCACGAACACTGATATATTCTGTCTCCAGTACCACAGATCAGACGTGGGGAAGTCAAGAGGCTGGGCAACTGTTGCTGGCTCAGCAGGAGACCATTTCTGTTTCTCATTGAGGAGCGATAATAAGATCCTGACTCTGGGCTGGCACCTCCTGTGCCGTCACCACACTGCCCTCGCCTGCCGCGTTCAGAAGGGCAAGGCAGTACGGGGGGGAGAAGGAACTGGCTCTACCTGAAAAGGCTTCTCTCCAGTATGAACCAGTTGGTGTCGTTTTAGTTTTGAGCTCTCAACAAAAGCTTTGCCACATTCTGCACAGACGTGGACTCTGGGGCCGTGGGTGTGCAGATGTTTTCTCATGGCAGAGTTATCCCTGAACATCTTTGTGCAGCCCTTAAAACAGAGAAAGAAGCTTAGTGGTTCACATTGCAAACTGCTAGAAAGGCTTCAACCACTTAACAGCCTTTACTGACATATTTAAACAAAACAACCTTCCCACCCCCCACTTTAATTTTACTTCATATTACAATAGAACATTCAGTAATCTAAGACAAAAACAGACAGCGGAAAAGTACTTATCATTTAATGCAAACCCTGTTTCACAGATGAGGAAACTGAGGCTTAGAGATGTCTTTAAGTAGACTTGCCCAAGGTCACACTACTAGTAGTAGCCAAACTGGGAGTAGAACCCAACACCCTGGCTTCCAGCTACACCACAGCCGCCTCACCCAACTATGTCCCCCAAAATGAAGTAACAGAAGCACTGATAAATAAATGGAGTTAAAATGACGGTAGTCCACCACTACCTTTGGTGGGCCCCATATTCTGTGCTGCAACAATGGGCTGTCATTCTCCATCGCCTACTGTTCCCTCTTCTCTCTTTGCCTCTTTCCCCTTCTTGACAGAGAAAGAAGCAAGAGGGTCTCCAAGGAATGGCAACTACAGAAGAAATTTATTTTGTGAGACACTAGAAAAGGAAGAAGCAGGCAAACTGATACCAGTGCAAGGGGGGGAGGCAGATGGATGTGTGGTGCTCGAGAAGCATATCCTGAACAATTTCTTCTGCAGTTGTTGCCCAATAATGGGGTGAATGGGGAAATGATAAGACAGCATGACAGAAGGACAGCACAAGTCACCACCGGACAGCTTCACAGGCGGGAGGGGGAGCCACAGTTTTTTCACCTTGCCCTCTAGGCTGAGTTTCCATTTAGAAAATGGAATTTTAAAATATTTAATTGGTATACGATATATACATGCATTGAAACATCACACTGTACCCCATAAATATGTATGGTTATTATGTGTCAATTATAAGTAAAAGAAAACTTTAAAAAATTTAATTCGGAAAGAAGTATACAGAGAAGCTAGAGAGATGACAGGCACTTTAGGCTTGACTGTTTTCAAGTGCTTATTTTTGGCCCCGGTGAAAATCATTACATTTTAAAATCTCCATATAAAGAGCATTAAAAAAGAACACAAAGAACTTGTGAATGCATAGTCGCTATGGGGGCAGTATCATGAGCTAAATTTATCCTTCTCCAATTTTTAATTTTTAAAAATTATTTATTCCATTCATAATTCCTCCCCCTTTGTTTCTCTGTACCTATGTGATACTTTTGTTATTCTGTTAGTTTTATATCCAAGTTAAGTCTGAAAGTAGACCCCAACAAACACCTCAAAGTACTTTTCAGGTTACCTTTTTATTTTAAAGACTAACTACATTTGAAAACAATTAAGTACCACTCTAGTAATGCACAATTAACAGGGTCAAATTTATGGGAAAAAAAATTGAAGGAAATTATGAAGTCTTTATTTAGCTTACTTTAGCAACATTTAAAATAATTTCCAAATTCAGTAAGCCGCCTATGATCCCATAAATGTCCAAGAGTGAGATACAACCCAGTATCTTAAGGCTGACTTGCAAATTTCTTATAACTCTCTAAAGCTTCACTGACAGTTTAATGAACACTTTCCCCCTAGCATTACTTACTTTATGAGGGCAAGCTATTGTTCTTGGAGCATCGTCTTCTTTAATTTTTCTTGGCTTCATTCTTATCAAAAGAAAAAAAGAGAGAGACAGACAGATTTGTAGGAGTGGGTAGACTTAACTGGTATAAATCATATAGTCCCTCACATGCTTTCCTTATAGGTAACAAAACTAAAATTATAATATGCTTCCATAAGAAAGGATGAGACAACTGACACTGAGTGCCAATGACTGTGACTTAGCCTTCCCATTTTATAGATAAGGGAGATGACGCTCAGAAAGGGCGAGCTGCTGCCTACAGTCTCACAGCTACAAGCCGGTGCAGCCTGCAATGGCACTGTGATCTGTGTGATTCAAATACTTGCTCTTTCCTCCAAACTCTTTAAAAACCATAGAAGATCAACAGCCCAGACAACTACAGACAAATCTCTTCTAGCAGTAGGTAGGGCAAGGTATCCAAAAGCAGCTGCTGTGATGCTAAAGGTGCCTTAAAAGAGGAACAGGGAACATGGGAATATCTTAAAAATACACGTCTCTACACACCCACTTAAAAAAAACACAAGTGGGGCCGGGTGTGGTGGCTCACGCCTGTAATCCTAGCACTCTGGGAGGCCGAGGCGGGTGGATCATTTGAGCTCAGAAGTTCGAGAACAGCCTGGGCAAGAGCAAGATCCCATCTCTACTAAAAATAGAAAAGAAATTAGCTGGACAACTAAAAATACATAGAAAAAAAATTAGCCGGGCATGGTGGCGCATGCCTGTAGTTCCAGCTACCCAGGAGGCTGAGGCAGGAAGATCGCTTAAGCCCAGGAGTTTGATTGCTGTGAGCTAGGCTGAGGCCACGGCACTCTAGCCTGGGCAACAGAGTAAGACTCTGTCTCAAAGAAACAAAAACAACACAAAGTGGGTCCAATATGGGTCCATTTCGTACTGATACAAATGATCATTGAAGATTTATCATTTCTAGGCCAGGTGTGGTGGCTCACACCTGTAATCCTAGCACTCCGGGAGGCTGAGGCAGGAAGATCGTTTGAGCTCAGGAGTTTGAGATCAGCCTGAGCAAGAGTGACACCCTGTCTCTACTAAAAATAGAAAAAATGAGCCGGATGACTAAAATTAGAAAAAATTAGCTGGGCGTGGTGGTGAACGCCTGTAATCCCAGCTACTCGGGAGGCCGAGGCAGGAGAATCCCTTGAGCCCAGGAGTTTGAGGTTGCTGTGAGCTAGGCTGACGCCATGACACTCTACCCAGGTAAGAGAGCAATCCTCTGTCTCAAACAATCAAACAAAAACAAAAAACAAACAACAAAAATATATCATTTTAGCTGGGCATGGTGGCGCATGCCTGTATTAGTCCCAGCTACCCCAGAAGCCGAGGCAGGGAGATTGCTTGAGCCCAGGAGTTTGAGGCTATTGTGTGCCATGACTGTACTTGTGAATAGCCAGGGAACTACAGCCTGGGCAACACAGTTAGAGCCTGTCTCTTAAAAAATATGTATCACTGACATTCCAATATTTTTAGCTAAGGAAAGAAAAAATAATAAAAAAGAATTTAAAAAAATATGTATCATTTCATGGCTGGGCACGGTGGCTCATGCCTGTAATCCTAGCACTCCGAAAGGCCGAGGCCGGTGGATCTCTCAAGGTCAGGAATTCAAAACCAGCCTGACCAAGAGCGAGACACCATCTCTACTAAAAATAGAAAGAAATTAACTGGCCAACTAAAAACATATATAAAAAATTAGCCTGGCATGGTGGCACATGCCTGTAGTCCCAGTTGCTCGGGAGGCTGAGGCAGGATTGCTTGAGCCCAGGCAGGAGTCTGAGGTTGCTGTGAGCTAGGCTGACGCCATGGGGCACTCTAGCCCGGGCAACAGAGTGAGACTCTGTCTCAAAAAAAAAAAAAGTATCATTTTAAAGAAGGGTATGGAATAGTCCTTTTAAATGAAGATTTATATGCATAAGCATAATATGTATCTTGAAGGAAATACAACAAACCATTAGCACTGGTTACTTTGGGAAGGAGCCCCTAGTGGACAGGTAGGAACACCACATACTCTATATATTATTTAATTTTTATTATAGCATTGACTTTTAGTGGCAGGGGTGGGAGATTTAACAAAGGCCCAAACAATGTCTTCCTTCCCTGTGATCTGGGAAAACGATAACCTGATCCACATTACTTTATAAAGCCTGGACCTGTGAAATCACCTGGTTAAACTTTCAATGCCCTGGAAGAGTACAGGAGGAACAACGTATCTGGTAGCTATTACTCATCTCCATGGAGTTTGTTCAAGACTGTATTTGACAATTTCTGCTTTAAATTCTACAAGAACATTTTTAGTCTGGTATCCTCCCTCACCCTAACCCTGTGAATACTCGTTCTTTTTTTTTCATGTAAATAGATCACAGATTGAACATCCCTACTCCAAAAATGCAAAATCTGAAATGCTCCAAAACCTGAAACTATTTGAGCATTGGCTTGACACCTCAAGTGGAAATTTCCACACCTGACTTCATGTGACAGGTCGTAGTCAAGAGACAGTCAAAACTTTTGTTTCACGCACAAAATTCTATGAATCTCATGTTTAGACTTGGGTCTCACTTTCATGATATCTCATTATGCATATGCAAAATTCCCAAATCCGAAATACTACTGGGTCCCAAGCATTTGAGATAAGGGATACTCAGATCTCTATTACCACATTAAGTGAATATTTTTTAAGTGTCTCTTGTGTAACAGGGCTCTGATTAGCTTTTTTTTTTTTTTTTTTTGAGACAGAGTCTCACTCTGTTGCCTGGGCTAGAGTGCCGTGGGTGACATCAGCCTAGCTCACAGCAACCTCAGACTCCTGGGCTCAAGCAATCCTTCTGCCTCAGCCTCCTGAGCAGCTGGGACTACTGGAATGTGCCACCATGCCCAGCTAATTTTTTACATATATTTTTAGTTGGCCAATTAATTTCTTTCTATTTATAGTAGAGACGGGGTCTTGCCCTTGCTCAGGCTGGCTGATTAGTTTTTGTTATCCTAAATACCAATAAATCCTGGAGTGCTTTTTTCCTGTTTTTTAAAGCTCTTTTGGACTTGACTAGAATTTTGGTCTAAGTTCACAAACCCAGGTAGGACAAAAGTTTGATGCCACTGCGCCGCCTTGGAAGTTAGATCAGCTTGAAAAACAACAGTGATTCTTATGAAGGGTTCTATTTCACTCAAATATTAATTTTAAAATGTACATTAAGAACTCAGTTTCAAACTTGCAAATTAAGAAATTTTCTTAAAAAAAAAAAAAAGAAAAATTTTCTTCGATGATTCCATGGAAACATTCTATATGCTCACAGTGGAGATGGCTACGTGATTGTGTTTGTCCAAATTCATAGAACAGTACAGACCTGAATGAGGTGAATTTTACTGTATCTTAATAAACCTGAATTAAGGAGGATTCTCCCCCCCCATCACATATTTTCTTAGATTTGTTCCCAGGAACTCAATTTTTAAAAAGACATTTATCATGGAAAATTTCAAATATGTACAAAAGTAGAAAATAGTCTCATGCACCATTTATCTAACTCTTAATTTTGTTATTACAAATGGTTATTTTTTTCTTAAAATGGCATTTTCAAAATGTGTGGTAGTCTTTAGAAATATCCTCCTGCTTCACAACTGTGTGGCAAATGTGGCTATATATATTGGTACATTTTACATTTTACATTTTAATCAAATGAAAACAACGAAAAGGTCATTTTTCAAAAAGTTCACTTAGGCTGAAAGCATTTTGTTTTGTGAGTAAAGACTAAAATCATACACCACTACTAAGAATATCTTCTCAACCCTCCCAAACTATTCAGGGGTAACTAAGATTTGAGTTACCCATTCACTGACTGTGATACTTCACAAAGATCTTTTTGAACCCAGAGACAATGATGACAACAGCATAGACATTATGAACAAGACAGTATGGGATGTATGACTTGGAGCTGACTTCTACTAGCTGCATGACCTTGAGCAAACTACGAAACTTCTCAGCCTTGGTTTCTTATTCTGCAAAAAGGTATGCTACTTACTTTAGAGCTGCAAGGATTAAAAGAGATGATATATGTTAAGCACTTGGGAAATGACAGCTATCATTACCACTGGCTACGTGTTAAATGGGCCTCACTAAAAAAGAGGGTTTTTTTTAGGGCTTGGTGTAGGGATAGGGTTAGGGTATTAGGGTAAGGGTTAATGGTTAGGTTTAGAATTAGGGTAAGGGTGAAGGTGAGAATTAGCATTAGGGTTTAAGTGGTTAGGGTTAAGGTTGGGGCTAAAAATGAGTTCATTCTTTAAAAATATCATGCCAGTTATGCTTAACACCCCAGATGGTTCTGGTGCTCCAAACCACTCTTTTGACTAAAGGACTGAGGGACTGGAGAAAAAATGGCACTAGTAAAAATGCACCCCTCAATGTATTACATGTGTATGGAGGAGCCAGGTCCCCAACCCACAGAAGTTTCCTATTCAAATAAAGGAGAAGAACATGCTCCCTATGCTGGATTTATAATATCTTATTCTGGTATATATGAGAGGAACATTGTGAAGATTAGAGCCCAGAACCCAAATTTGCAGGAACTTTCAGTCACAATTTTAGCAGAGCATTGTGTAAACCAAAAGTTCCAACTAATTGAAACTTCCAAATGTCCCAGGAGTGCAGACAAAACATTTTTGGAGTGGTGATTCTTCAATGAAAATAAGCCTCTTTCCTTACAAAATAAGATTAAGTTGAGTTCCAGACCAGAACCACCAATTTTGACCTGTGCCAGTGGAGCAGAAGTTCCTGTGTAATACAGCTACCATTTGCAAGCGTGACCCACCTCTCTTCTTTATGCAAAGATGTTGCCTTAGCCAAATGAAACAAAGTTTGTTTAATCAACTGTCTCTTACACATAGACAGCATGAATTCATGGGATGATACTGAAGTGTTTTAAGGTATTTTCATCTCCATTATCCCATTTCATCTTTAATCCTGTGAAAAACTCAGGGTAGGTCGTTAACAACAACAACAAAACTAATTTTGGAGTGGCCTAACCACTATTTATTTTAATCTTTCTAGACCAAAGGTTTTCAAAGGTCTAACTTTAGTTAACGAAATAGGCACAACGGTTGTCAATTTAACTGGGAAAGGGAACTTATTAAGTCCCATTCACTGACCACTTTTTGAAGTACTTACTGAACAGACATAGCTGGAAAAAACAAAG
Source organism: Lepilemur ruficaudatus (assembly GCA_963574885.1). Taxonomy (NCBI): domain Eukaryota; kingdom Metazoa; phylum Chordata; class Mammalia; order Primates; family Lepilemuridae; genus Lepilemur; species Lepilemur ruficaudatus. Next base: position 6,548 of record CAUYRT010018636.1, on the reverse strand, counting down.
TCACCTATAGTGCCACCTCCCCAATGCCATGACTTTCAAATTAAAGTCATGGTGTTATACTTTGTCCACAATGTACCTGTAACTGATGTACTAAGCAGTCTAGGCTGAGTGTGGCAGGAGCCTAAAACATTCTTTGGTCAGGTTCAAGGCCAGTTCAGCATGCCATCACTCCGGTACATGGAGAAGAGGGAAAAATAGCTAACATTGAACCCTAAGCCCACAGTTCAGGGCCTCCAATTGCCACTTTGTGAGTCAGGGTTGAGGGGATGAGGATTGGAGGCCATCAGAGCAAGTTTTGGGGATCTTAATCAGTGAAGAAGATGCGGTCTGGTCCCCAACAGTTTGAAAGTCTTGGTGCCTCTTCATCTTCAGAGTCCCAGCCACCAATTCTGGGGCCTCTAGAAAATCCTATTCAACTGTTACACATTTTCAAAATGTGAAGACCTAACAAAATAGGGCAACCCAGATCAAATATTTCTTGCTACGACCACCTCCAATTAGAGAGATTTGTTTAGATTAACATGATCTTCAAGAGATACTATGTAGAATGAGGATGAGAAAGAGCTCGACCCTCAATCCACCTCACAGGGCCCAAACTCTGCATCTTTACTTTCGTATTGTGAGTATATAAATATTGCTTACTGTAGGCTTAAACCGTGTGCTAAGATTACACTTCTTGCTCTGCAAGTCCAAAACAGTAGCTGCAAGTTCCAAGGAGAGAATCTTGCTAGATTCAGGTCATGTGAGTTCTCTCTAAATATGGTCAAAATTATGCCTAATTTTTAGGCCATGGCTTTCTTAGCCCTAGCCCCTTTTTCAGGAAAGTTCCTGATTGCCTTTTCTTTTGTAGAAGACCCTGTTCCACACTACCACACTTCTTACTCATTCTATCCACTACTGAATGACACTGACTGTTCTTGAAGAAATTCTTACAGCTGGCTGACTTAACTATTCTAAATTGAATGTGTTTTCCAGCCTGTTGCACAGGTGTCCTCTTGGTTGTTTTTCACTAGAAGTCTTCCTTCTGATGTCCATCTTCATTTTGCTGTAGTATACCCTCAAATAATCTCTCAGAAAGGGTGCAACATAAAACGAATCCACAGGTCTCTAAAATTGTCATTTTCTTGCCCTTGTATTTGACTGACAGTTTTGCTGGATCAAGAATTCTATGTTCACAACAACTTTTCCTCTCAATGTTTTATTGTCTCCTAATTACCTGTTGCTGTTGCAGAAAAGTCTCATTCAGGTCTATCACTCTTTTGTAGATGGCCTATCTCACTGGAAGCTTTCAGGTTCTGACATGTGCCCCTGGATTTTCTGTTCAGAGGATTGGGGACAAGCTCTCCTATCAGCTGCTCCAATTCTCCAGGGAGTGTGAACAATGCCAAGGGTCACTAACACCTAATTACTTCTATTGTTCACTACCCCCAGTTTCCCTTTCTCTTCTAAACTTTGCTCCAGTCCTCTCTCTGGCCCTCCACATAAATTACTTCACAATATATAATCTAAAGAGATTTTATTCCTCCCTCTCCTATACCTTCTGGAAACTTCTTCACTGGCTGCTCTGATGCTGTAGCTCCCTAAGTCTCCTCCTACTTGTCTCAATGATGCTTCTACTCTACTGGTTCCTCTTACCCTACAAATACAAGGGTTTCCCCATGATTTTATGCTGGGGTCTCTTCTTTCCAAAATCTCTCCCCTCAAAGAGATTACTTAACATTTGCATGCCTTTACCCACTCCTTCCTTATCAGATGACTCTGGCCCTAACTTACTTCCTAAGAACACCTCAAGTCCAACATGGACAATTTATTAGCATCTCTAACCAAACACTGCCTGCTCTGAACCCTAAACCAGAACTTTCTCCCAATTTTCCCTATCACCTAAGAAGTGAAGTTTTTGTCAATTTTGAGTCTGCCATTTTTGTCCCCCAATGCCCCTCCAGACATAGTCAATCCGTTTCTAAATCTTTTCCATTGTCTCCTGCAATTTCTATCACATTTATTCTTTTATGAACCGACTACCACAATTCTAGCTCAGGCTTTCATTAGTTCTTGTTCAACTGACCTCTCCCACTTCCCTGGTTGTACCTGCACCAATTCAGCCTGGATAGACAGCTGCAAAGTAATTCTCTCAAATTAAAGCCCCCTTCTCTACTGCTCAAAAACTGTTAGTAGGTGCCCACTGCATACTAAAAAGTCCACATGGGTTGGCCCCAGGATTCGTGGACCTTAATGCTCTCATTCTAAATTACCTAATCATTTCCCTGTAAACACCCTAATTCCAGGAAACCCCTCCATCTCTACCTATCAAAACTTTATGCTCTTCAGGCCCAAATCAAATGCCACCCCTCCATAAAGCTTTCCTTGATTCCTTTCTTCCATCTCCAAATCCTGAGTACATAAGGAATAGCTGGCTAATTTTAAGGATGTATGACAACATTGAACACTGACACAATACTTGGCTCAATCTGTCCAAAAACTCTAACCTCACTGCTGACTAAGTACCCTACGGATTCAATTTTTATTTGTATTTTTTTGGGGGAGACAGGCAGTTAATATTTGATTCACACAATTGTATTTGAAACGTGAATGGCAATAAAAGCTGGAATATGTCATCAAGAAAAAGGACAGCCTTAACTTTGTTAAGCCATGATAAATTAGAAATAAATCAATGCATATATTCTCTAAAGCTGTAGTTTCACTGGAGAGAAGGAGAAAAGGAGAGAAGGATAAGAACCCCCTTCATCAAGTCACAGTTGGATTCCTGTGCCCACCGCACAAGTGGAGAAACAGGCTCACAGTGGCAGCAGTTGCCCACTCTGTTTCCAGTAGGGCCAGGAGGGGCCTGGCAGGGAAGACAGACACGCCAGGGATTCCAGCTCTTTCCTTCCATCAGTAAGCTCTTGAGAAAGAAAAAAGGTGTCCTACTCTGTTCTTAGAATGTGCAAGATCACAAATATTTCTTTCTTCCTGTTCCTGCCCTTGCCTAAATTTCCTGAGTTAGTCTAGTTTCTATTCAATCCCAGGAATGGAAAGGCATTAGGTCTTTTGCTCCAGAGCATGTTAGTTCATTTCCCTGCAAAACAAACAAACATCCAGTGGGTTCAGGTCTTCCTGACTGCTCACTTTGGACAGGCACAGGGGTCCCAGCCATAAATACCTGATCTTTTCTTATCATGCCAGCTTAATTTAACAAAATGCTGGAGGCTTAGCTGGCAAAGCTAACACAGACCCAGGTGTCCTGCAGCTTAGTCCAGTACAACGCATCCAAGTTTAAAATATATACAAAGAGGCCATGAGGCAGTGTAAGGATATCCATTTCCAAACGAATTATGTGCAATTCTATTTACTCACAAGCAATGCCAATTATGGAATTAAGGAATATTTGCCTCACCTTATTGTCTACAAGGATCTAAAATGCTGCCACTCACATTAATAGCATAGTTACTACTAAAAATAAAACTGACTGCTTTTGTTTCACAAGTTTCTCTAGAGAAAGAATACAAACCACTATTGTGACTTAGGCACAAAACAGCACAGCTGGCAAGATTCAAGCACTTTCTGTAATTAAAAGAAAGGAAAAGTTCTTATAACTTACCTAGCAAATTCCGCCAGTTGTTTGGGATCTGAGAGGTCAATGCCAGGTATTCCTCCAGGAGGCAGTTTCTTTCCTGTCATATACTCTGAGTAATCAGGAGGCGAGTTCTCTCCAATGATCTGTTCTTCAACCACTGTCTCATGGTCAATATCTTTTTTTTCATCTAAAACACATTATAAGATTATCTTAGCGGAATAAATATATTTTAAAATTATAAAAACTGCTTTCACTACCAGGTTCTTAAATGGGTAATTAATAGCCACCACATCAATTTCTTAACCACCCTCTTTGTCCTAATCCTGTTGAAATCCTGTTTCTGCTCAAAGGTCACCAAAATCTTCAATGCCAAATCCAACAGACCTTTATACCAGCATTCTTCCCTAGCCTCTTGGGAGCAGTTCACTGTTAGTGTCTTCGTCACTGCTCTTCCTTGATTCTGTCCCACTTCTCTGAGTGGCTTATTTTCAGCTTCTTGGCTTCTCCTCCTACTTGTCAGAGTTCTGCTTTTTATCTACCACATGCATTTCCTGGTAATTACCAACTCAAGCAATGCTGACTCAAATCTGATTTCATAGCCTTTGCCTCTTAGTTAACCTCCTGCCTACCTCTGCAGCCTCCTCCTCTGGTTTCCCCTCTCTCCTTGCCCCACCTATACTGGTCATTATCAAGTCCCTCATTGGTACCACGGGCCTAACCTCATGGCCTTTACTGACACAGTTTCCACTAACTACAATTTGTAATTATAGCTGTGATTTTCATCAGCCTCTCCCACTAGACTGTAAGCTCCACGAGGACAGTCAGTTGGTCAGTTTTAATTTCAAGTATTCCAAGAGCTTTGGTTCAAAGTCTGCATGTAGCTGGCCCTCAATAAATAAGTGTTCAAGGAATGTAGGGCATCTCTAACTTGTATGTCTTACCACCATCTTAAATCCAACAGGTTGGGAAAAAAAGCCATATTGACCCTATATAATTAATCTCCTATATCGCAGTCACCAAACCCTATTGATCAAGTGACTAAGTTTTTTCTTTGTCCCACTGCCATCAACTTAGTTCTTACCATCTCAAAGCTAAATGACCTTAGCAGTTCTGTTTTTCACAATTCTGGTCTCTATTCTACTGACGCTGGAAAGGATAAACCGGTACAGAAAATACAGCCGAGATACTTTCACCCCTGGCGCAAGCCCTTCAACTATGCTATAAATTACTTCAACTTGGCTTTTTTGGGTTCTAGGCTGTCTGGTCCCATTTTCACAAATCTGATCTTACCTTCTATTTCTCTTTTGCATATGCCCTCTGTATTCCAACCAGCCAGTTTTTCTCCCAGGTTAATCCACAAGTGCCTGACAGGAGGCATTCATTAAGTCCCTCCCCACCCCATTATTAATCAGCCCTGCCCCTGCCCCTCCCAAACTCTATGAGGGTTTGTTGATTTTATCACTCCAGGTACAGATTCTTACTTTTTTTTTGAGACAGAGTATGGCTCTCTTGCCCAGGCTATAGTGCCATGGCGTCAGCCTAGCTCATAGCAAACTCAAACTTCTGGGCTCAAGCAATCCTCCTGCCTCAGCCTCCCAAGTAAGCTGGGACTACAGGCATGCACCACCATGCCCGGCTAATTTTTTCAATATATATTTTTAGTTGTCCAGCTAATTTCTTTCTATTTTTTTTAGTAGAGACGGCGTCAGGCTTGGCCTCAACTCCTGACCTTGAGGGATCCTCCCATCTTGGCCTTGTTGCGTGAGCTACCAACACCAGCCGCCAGGCCAGATTCCTACCTTTTTTTGAACTCCTAGATTATTTCCTGATAAGAATGACAGACTCTAAAACTCTTCATTTTGAATTTTTATTGGCTTTTCCTCTTAAGCTAGAGTGGAAGTGTCCAGAGGCCAAAGACAGTCTTCTACTACCTTTGATGCCTAAAGCAGAAAATAGGCACTCCAAAATTTTCAGTGCTAACTGAAATTTTCTGCTCCTTGATCAAATTGTCTGTTTTACCAAAAGCAGTAACATATGCTCTTTCAGAAGTGAAAACTGGCTTGTTCAACTCTTACCTTGAATTATCTTTCTACCAGTGTCCAAAAGCAAGACCAAAGACCAAACGAAACCCTTACAGTTGATGTCACTACCCAAAGCTACATACATCTGGTTTAGCATACAGCTCTGACATCAGAACAAAGCTAGAGTATGAGAGTAAGACAAAGACAGAATGTAAATTCATTTGATTCAAGCAGCATTATCAAATTCGATCATTCTTGGCCGGGCGCTGTGGCTCACACCTGTAATCCTAGCACTCTGGGAGGCCGAGGCGGGTGGATTGCTCAAGGTCAGGAGTTCAAGACCAGCCTGAGCAAGAGCGAGACCCCGTCTCTACTATAAATAGAAATTAATTGGACAACTAAAAATATATGTAAAAAATTAGCCGGGCATGGTGGCTCATGCCTGTAGTCCCAGCTACTAGGGAGGCTGAGGCAGAAGGATCGCTTGAGCCCAGGAGTCTGAGGTTGCTGTGAGCTAGGCTGACGCCACGGCACTCTACAGCCCGGGCAACAAAGTGAGACTCTGTCTCAAAAAAAAAAAAAAAAAAAATCGATCATTCTCAGCAACAAAAAACACAGAAAACAACAATTTTAAACTTTAAATGACTCCCTACTTCCACTACTCTTCATTCTAAATAATAAGTCATTACAAGGAACCTATAGATTCCTTAATTTTACAACGGGGAAAGTTGAGGCAGAGGGAGTTTAACACATTGGCTGCCATGTGAGTTGTATTTAACTCAGGCTAGTTTTAAGCCTGGGGCCTCTTGAAGCAAAACCCTGCAGTTGGTCCATTAAAGTCTTATTTGATGTTCTTACTGTTACAATTAACATTGACAATTTAATTCTAAAAACATGGATAGCATTGCATATAACTCACACACAGAAAACAATAAAAAAGAACAAATTAGAAA
>CAUYRT010018633.1:0-32635 GCA_963574885.1 Lepilemur ruficaudatus | reverse complement strand
TAAACTGAGGCTTAGAGAAATAAGATAAGCTGACCAAACGTACTTGGAAATGATGTATTATATAATGCCACTTCATAGAAATTAAATGAATCAAACTAAGGCCTGATTAAGAGAAGGGAGATATAGGTAATCTTGGCAGCTCCTAAAATATGAACCAAATCAGAAGCTTGAGACACAAGGAGCAGACGAACCAGTCTTCCTAAGTGTATCTCAGTTCTGAACAGCATCCAATTCCTTTATTCAGCATGACAGAGGTGTTTTCTAAACATGGTGGCAACAGTATATTCCTTTTGGATGCTCTTCTGCAATGTGACCTACCAACTCTCAAACCAAGAGGTGAAGTCTATTCCACTTCCTCTTGAATCTGCGCTGACTTCAGTAATTTTTTGACAAAAAGTATACGGAAGAAGTGAAATTCTCAGACTTATAAGAGTAGAGAGCCTGTCAGCATCTCTTTGGGCTTCTTGGAACCACCCAGCTGAGCCTAGTCAATTCACAGAACCATGAGAGACAATGAATAAGTGTTGATTTGTCACTAAAGATAGGGGCGGTTTTCTACACAGCACTTGGTAACTTGAAAATTCAGGAAAAACACATGTGTTCCCTACTACTACTGCAGGTACTGCTAAGTTTGTGTTATGTATTACAAAACTGTCTTGAGTAAAGATGGGATTCAGTTACTGCAGTATTGACCGAAAGTGTCTCATGGCCTCAAGTAATCACAATCCTCTTAACTCTGTTCTCCTGCACCCAACAGATGGGTTGCTTACTTTCATGTGATTAGTTTATAACCTATCTGGACCCTCTGTCCAGAATGCTCAGCCCATCCCACACCATCTGTGTAGCTGTCCATTACTCAGCCTCACTGGCTTGTTCTCCTTTTTCACATACTCATAATAGCCTGTACTTCTCCATCAAAATATTTAACACAATTCTAATTAAGAATTATTTGTGTGATTAGCTTACTATAATTTCTCCCAGTCAACAATAAGCTCCATGAAAAATAAGACAGTGTGCTTTTTGTTTATTATAGTACAGTATCCTTAGGATGGCATAGTACTCCACACATAGTAAGAATTTTTATTCTTTGGTCAAATGAATGAATGAAATCTCAGAGCTATAGGTCACTGGATGGGAGAAAAGGGCATTCTCTCAAATCTGAGGCATCCAAACTTTGTTTTTAATCAAACAAAACAATTATGGTTTCCAATGAACTCTGAAAGTTCTAGGAAGATGACTCTGGTAGGGAAGTCTTTGCACAGCAAGGTATAGCTTAGTGACAACAGATCAGTGATACAATGGCCAATGTGATCAACTTCCAAGTGCCCTCCTTGCAAGCTGCCCAAAGACCTCTGGTATTCAACCCAAGAGTGTGGTAAGTAAAGAGGCAAATTTTTTGGAATCAGACAGACCTATAGCCTTATACTGGTTCTGCAAATTACTAGCTGTGTACTATCAAGCAATTTACTTCTCTAAATCTCATTTTCCTGACATATATTTAAAAAGAGGGAATACTTTTTCATGAAGTTATTATGAAACAAATAAAATAATGTATGGGCAATTCTTAACATGGGTATGCAATAAAGTCAGTTCCCCTCTTTTTGGTATATATAACCACCACTCCACAATATTTCCTAATATTAATATTAATAGATATCATACTCGAATCCACCATGAAAATAAAAGTAAAAGCATGCATCAGCTTCTCTTTAAGAATACAGAGCACTGCTTCCTGAATTTTGATCTACTTAACTGTAAGTCACTGATTAAACGAATGAAAACATTTTTAAAGCTATATGTTCAAGATTCAGGTAACTGAGGTAATACAGGCTAACTGGAAGCTCCCTTCTATAGTATTCCAAAGATGCATCAATTTCTGTCCATGTATTTCCGGGCTGAATCCAGGATTACTTTTCATGTTTGAAATTGCAATTGAGAAGCAGCTTATGTTCCGGAAAAAAAAAAATACTTCATACTTCATACTGACTACAAAGCTGAAGAAAAGGAATCACAATCTCATTGTTAATGTCCTAGAACCTGAAATTGGCACATATGTCAAGAAACTAAGTCATCCTCATCTTCCTTCTATTATTACCAATAATATACCAATGGGCATGATAATATAAGAGAATGCAAATGTGGCAGATACAGAGGTATTAGAGGAAGAAAAGCATATACTTTGATTTGAATATTACCACTTCCAGGTGATAAAGCTCTACAAGCTCATCAAAATGTTTCTCTATACACACAGCTCTTGTCATTCAGTGTTCAGTGGTTTTGACATTTACAACATGTAGTAAATCTAATGCTGAAAACAGATTTGAAAATTTCTAAATACAATAAGGACATTTAAAACAGTAAGAGCAGTTAAAATACAAATTTTTCAAAGAGAGATTAGAAATCATTTAAGAGAATGGGAAAAGAAATCCTAGGGAAATAGTGTAAAACAGTTCTGCAACTGAAGATCAAATTTAGCACTCAGCTAAATTTCATGATGTATTTTACAGTTCTCTTTGTCTGCAAGCAAGCTCATTTGAGAGGCAGATTTTGCTGGCATTAAATCTTATAAAGAATATATTTTGCAGATCTTTGTATGTAAGGAGGATGCTGAAAACGGGATGAAAAATATCTTTTGAACATAGGATAGCAAAACTATACTATGATCATTTCTTAGAACAACTTTTGATAAACACGAAGGACATAATAAATAACTTCATGAAGTTTAAATAATACATTGTGGAAGATACTACTTGACAAAGAATTCAGGAAAAGCAATGAAACAGATTCTGAATGGGTACCTTGTACCTGTGGTTCAAAGCATTAGAAATTTCGGATGAGTAAAACTGGGGATAAGGGAGAGAAAAGAACACAAGGACAAGGAATTGCCAACTGTCACTTTTGTCAGATAAGGCTATTTTTACATCTATCACCATTATCACCTTTAAAAGGTGGGCTATTTTGAATAGCAAAAACAGGTGGGAATATTATACTAAGTATTAGTCCTTTAGCAAATTTAATGAAACAACACAGTTCTAACATTTTTTTTTTCTCTATTTGCCATAAACAGTGAAAGTTTTGCCACAGAATAGCACTAGAACACAGATATTTGGGAACCGCCACCTTTGACAATTTTTAAAGTCAGATTCATGGCTAAGTAAGCAGTCTCACAGGGCCCCATACTCAGAAGGCCTCTCACCTAAGGTTTAACGCTCTGTGGTCATCATCCTGAATTGTTAATAAAATTTTAACAAAGTACCCAGTGTTTTCATTTTGTACTGGGCCCACAAATTATGTAGCCAATCCTGACTAAAAGACTGTGGACCTCATATATGTTGCATAGGAACTCACCTAGCAGTCATTTCAGGATTTAGTTTACAGTGGAGTGCCCAAAGTATAAACATGACAGAGTCCGTTGACAGGACAGTGAAAGCCTTCAGAAACAAGAGAGGGAAGTGGCAAATTGACATTTTACAGTGAAACTGTGGTGTCTGATCCACCCACCTGGAAGGTTATTTCAGCCCTCAATAGGTAGCATAAATGCTTTGGGAGAAAAAGGCCAAAATTTTCCTAAAGGAATAAAAGTTTGAATTGCTCAAGTTATGGGACCAATACTAAACTGAGCCTGCATAGTCCTCTATCAGAGAACACACACACACACACACAAAAAGACAATTAGTTGGGCCTGAAAATGTTAATATCCTTTATTATCACTTCTCTAGCACAAAATACCATCTCTTGAAGAGGCTGCCAGAATAAGTTAACCCTAAAAGCTACACTCAAGTTGTTTTCTCAGCTGTGCTGTTGAAAAGAATTATTTAATCTTGTCCATGTAAATTTGGATAATTTATGCCAAAAACAACCTACACTTGGCATAGCTGAAGTAAAAAGTGTTTTCCCTGACAATCAGGCAAAGTGTAGTACAGCTTTGGAGAAAAATCAATAGGGAATTAAGCCCAGCTGGCTCTGACACTTCAGAACTGCACTACCCTGAGCAAGCTACTTAACGTCTCTAAAAGTCAGTTTCCTCTACCTGTAAAATGGGTGCAGGATTACTGTATGACTAAATAGACAGTTTAATATAATGGTTAATGATATTGTAGTGGCTCTGCCACTTATGGGTTGTATAACCTTTGGCAACTCACTGTGTCAGGGGTGCCTATTAGTTCTGAATCCAAAAAGACCTGGTAAGTAGATAACCCGTTATAACCCTGATTCTCCCTGCACTGGGAACGTATCTCAAAGTTGTCATTGTTCCAAGTCTACAGGGTGTCTTCCTGGCTGACTCAGACTCTGCATTGTCAACCCTTCCGTAGATGTCAAAAAACACATCTGCACTCATTCCCCCCACTTTCTCATTCTTGAACAAACAAATAGTAGAATATACCTTAAGACATTGATCATGTGCAAGTTATTTAGCCCCATTCACACCTTTCCTGATGAAATAGGGTGTTCCTGACTGGGCCTGGGCTAAGAGTCAAGTGTGTCTTGCATATATCTATACCTTCCCTTCATGTATCTATAGGTATGTAATATGGTCTGATAATATGGTGGTTTGTATCCCACCAAAATTCATATGTTGGAAACTTAATCACCAAGATGATGATATTATGAAGTGAGGCCTTTGGGAGGTGATTAAGTCATGAGGGAACAACTCTCAAGAATGGGATTATTGCCCTTATAAAAGAGTCCCCATAGAGGCACCTGACCATTTATCATGTGAAGACTCAAAGAGAAGGTACAATCTACGAACCAAGAAATGGGTCCTCACCAGACACTGAATCTGATGGTGCCCTGATCTTGGACTTCTCAACCTCAAGAACTATAAGCAATAAATTTCAGTTGTTTATAATCTTTCCAGTTTATGGTATTTTGTTATAGCAGCCTGAACAGACTAAGACAGTATAAACTAATATTTTGGTGGGAACTTGCCCAAACCCCACTAAAGTTATAAATTCTTTGAGGACAAGGGCAGTAACTTGGTCATCATCTTTGTTTCACCAGTGTTCATCATACAGTACATCTACCTCCCATGGACTACACATTAAATGGAAAATGTCTAAATATTAACTAGTAAAGAGCTTAACACAAAGCAGACCATCAATGCCCCTCAAATGATACCTTCGTTTTCTTTATCACATAGTAAGGGTGGACTAAGCTTTTAGCCATTTATTTTTAGGTTAAGTATTTTACTTGATTCTTACTCTTTGAACATAGGTAAATCAGGTATGATACATATAGGGATTATTGAGTTTTGCAGTATTTTTTTTTTAATTCTAGCCCAAATGTTACCACTAGCACAATGTTTTCCAAATACTGGTTGTTTGTTAATATTTGATGGATAAGTGAATAACTGAGAAAATTTCAATCTGATTTAATATCTCTTCTCCCATCCATTGTGGATGTGGCCACGAATTTATAGTAATCTAGCAGTTCCAAATTCAGAAAGAGAATATGTGCAGATCAATAGGAGAGACATACTTAACTCCAACTCTTACTCAGATGCCCACCCTTGAAAGCAAGTATCCTTTATTTGGAGCAGCCCAACCTAGACAATTCCTCAAGGGTTTACACAAATTAAAAGATTTAGCATCTAAGCTGCAATTAAGGAGGGAATTTATGGACTACAACCTAGAAAGTTAAAAAGTCTCTAGCACACCATCATCTTCATTTAAAAGCTCATCTGATCACATCTCCCATCCATTTGGTATATTTTAACTATGGTAAATTATAAAGTTACAAAGTCCTATAAATGAAAACATATTCACATGGGTAAGAATCACAAAGGAGGCATGTGCTAATGGTTGTTCATGGTTTCTATGTTGGTTTTCTATTATTTTTCCTGACCTTCCAAAAGGTGGAAAGACTCTCTAGAGGAAGCTATGGTAAAATAGTGGAGTATTGCATAGGGAAGTGTGTCTCAAACTTCTCAACCTTCAGAGGCTTCAGGATCACCTAGAGGGCTTGTTAAACACAGATTTCTACACTCTTCCCCTGAGTTTTGAATTCAGTAGATCTGGGGTAGTGCCCAAGAATTTGCATTTCTATAAGTTTTCAAGTGACACTGATGCTGTTGGTCCAAGAACCACACTTCAAGAAGCACTGGCATAAAGAAAGGCAGTACTGAGGGCGCATGGCATTGTGGTTAAGAGCACAGGCTTTGGATCAGACACATAGGTTAGAATTATAGTTCCCCAACTACATTAAATAGTTGGCATATTAGTGGTCACCTATTTTCCTTTGAACAACTTTTCCATATTTTGGAAAACTGCCATATAATCAGTCCCATGTCCCCCGTGATGAAATCAAACTCAAATTGCAGCCAGATATGTGACCTGTGTTCCACTAACGAGATTCATCTACTGTACCATCAATCTAGAAGTGAGCAATGTGTGAAAATAGTCTCTGTGGGCAGCTTCCACTTTGCTGCTATTGGGAATGGCAGTCATCCAGTTTCTAGGGGCTCCAGTGGTTGCAAGGCCAAGTTCTTGACATCCAAGAAGCATCAGTGCAACAAGGTCAAGTTTCTGGCATTTATCGCTTGGTGTGGCAGCGTCCTCAGCAGGTCAGTTAAGCAGCCTGACTTTAGTCACTGTTCCAGGAAGTACAGCCTTGAGTTCTATCTCCAGCTGCTCAAATGGGCCACCTAATATCCTACAATAAATTCCTTTCTGCCAGAATAGATTCTGAGATTTGTCCCTAAGAATCCTGCCTAATAATACTCACATTCTAGTACTGTCAGCCAATAAATATCATTAGAGCCTCAATTTCCTTCTTTGTAAAATTAAAAAGACTACACAATTGGAGAGTGGTTTGAAAATTTTTGAACGTAGTGTGGATTAACACATGTGTTTTCTGGAAGACAATTTTAACCTCAAATGTATTCTGTTATGTCACAAAGCTCCACATTTATAATATTTAATAACATTATAAAATATAGTCATGGGGTCATTTTTCACAAGCAAAATATTCCTTTTAACTGACATCAACTATCAGGAAAAATAAATTTATATTGAAGTATTTTTCTCTCTCAACTTTTCTCCTCTTAGAATCTTGGATATCTTCAAATAAATATATTCAATATTTTGAAATGAAAAACAGCTATTAGTAAATTGCCTAGAAGAAACAGAAAGCAGTATTGGAGGTGATGTTTCCAACATAAAGACTTTCCCTAGGCTATGCCTAAAAGAGAGGGAGAGAACCCAAAATGTGTTTTTTGCTTCTACTTTTTCCACAGCCTCAAGAAGACCTCCTAGCAAAGCTGTCAAGTCTAATCTTATCTTATAATCCTGGATGCAGTTTACTAACCTCTTATTTGTTTTGCAGCTTACAAGCTAAAGAGCACAATGGCAGTTTCTAGTTTTGATTGCAATTTTCTTTTAATGTCCAGTCTTCACTGTAGATTTTGTTGTCAGACAATCTCTCTAATTGAACTCTTTGACTCACGCAGAGTGCACAGCAGAAAGCTGGACCACACTTTCACCATTCACCTCCAGGCCCTTCTTCTCTCTTTTCATTAACATGCTAAGTTCCTGGGGGCAATGGCAGTTTCAATCAAGAGCCAGAGACACAGAGTCATATTGTCATAGGCCTAAATTTTAAGAAAACTGAAGCCAGGAGAGATTTTGTACATTCGCCCATGATCACACAACTCACAAGTACTGGAAACAGGATTTGATCTCAGGTATCCCAGACTGCAGTGGTCCCCACCCATTTCACAACACTGCCTGTAGCTTTAAATGCATGTAAAATAGGAATTACACTTATTCCGTATACCTCTGGAGAGCCTGACTTCTTAATTGCTAAAACTATTTTTAAAAATGCAGTATTTACTCAAGTGGAAGCCACCTGACCATCTATTAGAATTCTTGTTTTGATGAGAGATGTTATCTTAGTTTTGATTCCTTAAAAATCCAAGACTGAGGCAAGTCCTACACACGAAGGCTTTAATGAGAGATGCAATTCCAAGGTAGCAAAAGTGATGTGGAAAAGAGAAGCAGTAAGGCAAGGGGAAAGAAAATACAAAGTGGGGACATGACGAAGCTTCACAAGAAAATACAATCAATCAGTTGCTCAGGCATATGGGGTTATCTTCAGATAGGCCATGTGGAATCACGGTACTGTGAAACAATCAGTTAGGAGAGAAATTTATCTACATGCTTCTTCCACTCACCTCCTCCTCATTGGTCAGAGACAGCCCATGGCATGGCAACCCTCTAACATTTACTGTTCGCATTATCCTGTCCTCTGCGTACCTGCTGGGACAGAAGACAGACCCCACATCCTGTGTGAGCAGCCCTCCTTCTATGCCTGGGAGCAGTAAGAGGACCTTCTGTGAGTCCTGCCAGTTTGGACCTAGAAGTTGAACCTGGGTAGGAAAAATGCTGGGTCTAAGTACATATCTCTGTAGTTGGACAGACAACTTTATGGTCCTCCCAATTCTAATAGCCTGTGATCTAAAAACTCCCAGTGGGGTTAATAACCTATCAAAGAACAGACCAAAGTTAGCAGCAGAGGACTGAAACCTCAAACTCCCAAGAATCAGTCTGATGTTCTTCCCATATTAACATAGCTTCCTTAGGATTGCTCCAAATTATTTTGTGTCCGCAGAGTCCTTTAAGCCACAAATAGCAAACAAATACCTACATGAGTCCAGATAGACACCACAAATTAGCAAATTGTGCCGGCTCTTTGCATATTAGACCACAACAAAAAATCTTCCCATTTTTCTGGAAACATGTGGTCTTTTGTTCTTACAGTTTCAATATTGGTAGAGAAAAGAAGGATGAAATATTTCTTTAACAGAAGAAAAATTATATAAGCACAATGATAGGTGACAACTGCCAGTGGTGTGCTAGAACTAGCTCATCCCAGGTTGCCTGAGCATCCTGTCTACTCCTTATTCAGTGACATCTTTTTGGTAATTTGCAATTGGCCATGATGAAAAGTCATCAAATGCTACAAATCAGGATTTTTATTTTCTAGAGAGCCATGCTGTAAATATCAACCAGCATACCACTGCATGTGACCTCAGTAAGTTATGGGGCCTGTATCAAACTTTAAAATAAATTCCTTTTAAAGATAACAGTAAAACTGAGCCTTAAAAAAAAAACATTGCCATGTAAGAATGTATGCTAAGCATAGTTGATCTCCCAAGTCTTCCAGGAAGTCAGAAATACAAGTATTTAACTTAAACCTTCAATTTTTAACTATAAGCTTAATTTTCTCTAAACATCTTCCTGAGACTAACTGGAGCTCCTGGCCTGAAAAGTTTACAAATCCTAGTTTACAGCAAGTACGATCCCAAAGAGTAGCAACCTACACATCTTCAAGTAGACATCAATATGAAATATTTGGTCTGATTTTTTTTTTTTTCAGAAAAAGGCAAACACACCCCTTGGACTATATCCTATGCAAGACAGCCCTTTATTTAACACAGCAACACCATCATTCAGTATTTATCTGGCTGCCAGAAATGCACTGACCTATCTAGGAGGGCTGTGGGATATAAAGTCTTACATTCTCTCTTCCAAATTTCTTTGTTGGACCAACTTTATTTATATTTCTTTACAAAGTTCCAAATGACTTCCAGGCTGCTGATTTTAATATTCACCTCTACTTGAGCTGGTTCCCTGTGGGATAATTGGCAACATATGAAAATATTTCTTTATCCTATTCAAGTAAATATTTATTACCTAAAAATGACAATATATGAAAAATACAGAAAAAAATCCTTGATTCCAAACTCTAAATTATGTTTCTATTGGAAATGATTCTATTACTTGCAAGAATTCAGTGAAGTCCAAGAATCTCTTATATTACCCACAGATACATCTACAAGAAAGACACCTGAGGGTGGCCCCTTGCCTTGTGCTGGAGCCGCAATTTGCATAGTTTGCCATTGTTTGCAACTTTGCTTCGCTGACTCCTGATGAACTTGAAGCTTTGGCACAAAAAGTAACCCTAACCCTTCAATTTATATTCATTCATCCTATTCCTTTAATTTCTAAGTATATTCTTTTTCTGAATTCTCTCTGGATCCAAAAAAGCCACCTGGCTAGATGTCTTGTTGTCAGGTGTTCTGTGTACATTTCTCATCCAGAGTTTCATTAGTTTGCACAGCTGGGGAATTTGGAAGCATCCCATTGTAGGGAGTTCCATAGTGCTGAATAGAGCAGAGCACGCAGGAAACATGGATGTAACTATAAGCAGTTGGATGCAAGAGAAACATTCCTCTAGATTATATCCCAACCTCATATAACGTTAGTCTAAATCTAAATTTACTCCTATACCATATTCTGTCTTCCAGTCTACCACATCTTTGGAGCTAATTTTTAAAATTTATAGTTACCATTCACATGCTACATAAATTTAATAGAATTTAGTAGTATCTTTCAACTTTCCAATGAAAATCAACGTAGTTGTATGTATGTACAGGGTGTCTGAAAGGTCTGGAAACATAGGAAAAACTGATTTTTTATTTATTTACTTATTTTTTTTTGAGACAGAGTCTCACTCTGTTGCCTGGGCTAGAGTGCTGTGGCGTCAGCCTAGCTCATAGCAACCTCAAGCTCCTGGGCTCAAGCAATCCTTCTGCCTCAGCCTCCCAAGTGGCTGGGACTACAGGCATGCATTACCATGCCTGGCTGTTTTTCTATATATTTTTAGTTGTCCAGCTAATTTCTTTCTATTTTTAGCAGAGATGGGGTCTCGCTTTTGCTCAGGCCAGTCTCCAACTCCCAAGCTCAAAAGATCCACCTGCCTCAGCCCCGCAGAATGCTATGATTATAGGCGTGAGCCACCGTGCCCGGCCAAAAAAAATTTATTTTTAAATGGGTTGTTAATTAGTTACATTTTAAAATATAACATGCTCAATGCTTTTTACTTCAATTCCTCAAAATCATTTTGGATATATTATCTCTCAATCTAAAACTGAGCACAATTGTTAATATACTGTAGAGTATCCCAAAAAGCCTGGAAACACAAAGGAAAATGTGAATTTATTTTACTTTTTGTAATTAATAGTTGTTCAGACCATGAGTATACTCAATGTCTTCCCCTTGTTCAGAGAAAGAAAAATTGTACAAGTGATCGCATACTTTTTAGTCTCAGAAGGAAAATGATGCTATCCAAATTTAAAATTCTTTTCAGTACTTTCTTTACAATTAGACATGCAAAAAATATGTCTTAAGAATTGCAGAATAGACACAAGTCCAATTGGCTTGAGTAAACTACATTTGAGACCTTAACACCATTACTTTTTTTTTTTTCTTGAGCTTGTGAATAACCAAACGCAGGGAGAAATAGAAGACAATAAATAAAACAAATGGCCTATTTCTCAAGTGCAAATATTTTGGCTCAAGTTGAAAGATTATGTTGTTTATAGACACAATATTTTTAAATATTTCAAACCAATATTCTCTTAAAATCTACCACATGCTGAGTAGAAAATATGTAATCTATGACAGTATTGAGCAGAAAATCTTTTCCCATAGCACACAACCATGGGTATGAGGTAGGTTAATAAATATCACTTTGACAAGGTTACTGGAGAGACAATTTTCAATTGGCAAACATTATTAACCAAAGTAGGATACACTGATTACTAACTTTCACTAATCTTATTTATCATGAGCATTTTATATACTATTCAGGTTCCATTTGTCAAGTAAAAAGGAAAGAAATAAATTCACAGTGCATTGACCAACTCAGTATCTTAAACATTAAAGACTGTGTGGAAGGTTTTGTATCTTATGACTTAGATAACTATTTAAAGATTATGCACATTACCTGGTGACATTATGCTTTGTGACCAGGAGAAAGAAATAGCTTTCTGCTGTTCTGTCAGGACAATCCATGTCTGTGTACCACAATATCTGATTCTGTTCACTTTTGTTACTATGAACAGAAGCTTATTTTGTTATAATGTTCTTAAAATTTATAGGTTTTATCTGCACGGTTCCGTTCTTGAAATACTACATAGTAGCTGAAAATAAAACACTGCTCTACCACCCATCCCTGGGTATAATCAGACAAATATATAAATGGTAGATAGGATGACTGACATGTCCATACAATATAAATTAATTCAACAAGCCTCCATCTTCCAGAATATGCTAAGAATCTATATCCCAAAAGATTTGCAGTTAGAAGTATGAAAACAAATGACTGAAGAAATAATCCCAAATTTACTGGTGTACTGCCACCAAATTTAATGGACACAAGTGCCTCTAGAAACTTCTGGATATAAAACAGCTGGGTTAATTAATGGCAAAGAGCATTGTAACAGATTATCCACACACCTTGTCTCTCAGAACCTTATTGTTGGAGTGTTAATGGTGCCATGAGTTTGAGAAGAATTTCACAGTGGGGAGAGAGGGTTAAACTAGGGTTTTGTTGAGAAACTCTAGGACAGAGCGGCAAAAGAATCTATTCAGATTCCTGACGTATTCTCATATCATAATAAAGCAAACCAGTGTTTGAGGGGTAGAGAAAAGGTTAGCACAATGCTACCAGGGCTATTACCAGCAGCCCTCCCTTCTGCCTGCCCTGAAGCAAGGGGCACCAATTTCCGAATGCTCTTGCAGAAAGTAACTGGATTCAGACTTCCCTGGCTATAATTCTAATAGATCAATATTTGCTATAAAAATATTAGTGCCTGACCTATTAAACTCCTCCTAATAAATCAGTATGGAAACGTCCATCTGTCTAAGTGGTGGTTTATTTCACATGCAGCTCTCCTTTCTCTTTTTTGGGCCATTATTTACATACCCACACAGGAAGGCTCCGCAGGGGGGAGACTGTAAGGGTGTCAATGACATTTAACAATCAAACAAACCCATCTCCTTGTTAATAATTCTGACCACCTCACAGCTAAAAAAATTTCTATCCATAACCCATGTTTCCCAAATCAGTCTTCACATGTCATAGGAAAGGCCCTGCCACAGGGGCTCCTGGACTCCATTGTCCTCTGTCAGATTCGGGCATGACAGCACTGCTTCCAAATCCATTCAACCCCAGAAAATCTCAGCACTTGTGCACATACAGATGTGTGTGTCCCTGTTTTCAACATGATTTTCAAAGTTAACCCCTCTAGTAAAATTACAGGGGAGAAAAATAGCTAATACTACTTAAAATCCATTTCTTGCAATCACACTGTGACTTCAGCCTCTGTGTCTCAGAGGAAGTTTGCAGACACATGCTACTTGAAGAGAGCCTCCTGGAAACCTTGTAAGAGCTCTGCTTCAGCAAAGCGAGCTTTGCCGGGCTGTGGTTCTTAGCTCTGATTTCTTGAATTTCCTCTTCTTTTATTCTGTGTAATTTCCTTTCTTCTGTATTACAATTATCTTTGCTACATTCTAATCCTTTCCAAATGGCTTTGTATTAGACCTGACTTTTCACCCTCTGATCCACTAACGAGGTTTTCACTTTCCTCTATCTTCTTTGCAGTCTTTTCTTACCATCTGGCCCTTTCTCTCCTCATTCCACTCACTCTTCATGTGTATATTACCAATCCTTTCTACTTTACTTTTCATCTTTCTTTGCATGTGAGATTATCTACTTCTATTCTCCTGAAATCTTTGTTCTCATTTTGTATTTTTCAGAGGAAATGTCACCTCTAATTTTATTTTCAGCTCTTCAAATATCTCATATTTTCTCTCATGATTAATTTATGTTAATACTGGGATTTATTACAGTTGTCTCCAGCCAAGTCACTAGGGAGTTTGTATCACATAAAGATAATCAATTAAGAAACAAGTTGTTAAAAAATGTTTTCCAATCTCTGCAATTCAAATGCACTTATAAATGGAGATTTATTTAGAAAAGGAAAAGGGAAATAAGGCTACTTCATCACCTGATACTTTCTGTACACATATAATGGAATATAGCCTTCTCATCACCCCAAAATACATCAAGATGGGACCATATGGTAATTCTGATCTCTAAACAGAGAAAGTATCTCTTTGAAAACAAGATAACATGAATTTTAGAGCACAGATCATAGAAGTAGAAAACCCCTCTTCTCTCCCCCTAAAAAAGTTAGATTGAAAAATCGTAGTATAAGCTCTAGTAATTAACCAAAGACGAAGCATCCTGGATGGACTGAAGTTATTTTCACCACACTTTTTGAATAGGTAGCCTGGCCAGAAATGTATCATTAAAGAACAAAACCACGGAGCCCTCAGACAAGTTATATTAATATGTCATTTGCAAGTTACATAAATACCTCATTAAAAACTGTAAAGGATTGAACAATTATGTGTCATATTTTCATAATGAATACAATATTGTAAAATCTGATAATTTAATTCATTTTATGCATTAGAAACACAGATTCCTAATTACATGTTTGCTATACCATATATTTAAGTCATCACGGCAGGCTTTCTAGACAATTTTAACTGCAGTCCTGATTTCCATTTTGCCAACTTAATTTTAACTTAATATTTGGGCTGTTTGCATAAAAGAAGTAAACACTGGAAAAAGTTTTTAACTTTTTTAGGTTAGGGGGTGTCATGACCTCTGTAAGAAATAGATAAAAGGCTTTTAATTATCTTCCCAGAGAAGCATATGAGAACTTAACCATCTATACATCATACATCCATACAAACACAGAAATTCACCTGTGATTTCAGATATTTCCTGGAGGTAATTATTCATGGCTGGGGTAAGAACTCAAGGACCACAGTGTGACCTTAACACTGGGACTATTTTGTTAAAATTTCTAAACACCTTTTTATACTAAACATGGAGTCCTTCTAAGATTATAAATGGCAACATACAAATGTGAGAAATGCCCAGAAACTCTGTGTACCTCCATTTTTAAAAGACAGGAAAAAATACTTTTTATTTAAAAAATCTGTACCTTCACTGTTCCAATATAGTTGATACTAGCTATGTGGAGATACTGAGCACTTTGAAATATAACTAGTCTAAAATAAGATATGCATTGTGTTATCCAAATTTCTAAAACTTAGTACTAAAAAATAAAATATATCATTAATCATTTTCATTTGATTACATGCTAAAATGATATTTTGAAAATTTTGTATACAATAAACTATATGGCAAATTAATTTCTTCTGCTTTTTACATTTTAGATATAGTTACTAGAAAATTTAAAATTACTTCTGTGGCTTATAATATTTCTATTAGAAAGTGGTGATCTAGATGATATAAATCAATAGTTATTCATTATATACCTAATCCCGCAGTAGGATTTGAAAATCTTCCACCTAGAGGGAATATTACATACCAGACTCACAATGCATTTCTGATGTATGGACCTGAAAAACTGCTATCATTCACTATCTTATTTGCTTTCTCCTACGTTACTACCACTCACACTGCCCTTCTGCATTCTTTCTCTGTTATCTTTGTTTCTTCCATCACTATCTTCTCCTCACCATGTTTCCCCATCAGTCACTGATGCTACTGTCTAGCACTAGAAGACTGGAACATCCTCTGCCCTCAAGATCACTTCATACCCTGGCCATGTGGCCTCCTAACATTGTTGGGCTTAGTATGGTTTGGGTTTTATTATTTTTGCTGAGGATGACATAATAATTTGTCTTACAGAAAACTGGCATCAGAAAAGCTAATAATTCTGGTGATTTTCTATATTCCCTGCTCCAAAGAAGTTCATGATTATATGCTAGACAAGACATCTAAACATAAAATGACAATTAAAAGGAAGAATGCAATTGTGCAGGGTGAACCATAACCACAGCTCATAAAGATGTCTTTTTAAAAAAGCATAAATCACTGCCTAATGTCACTGATAGGACCAGAGTCAACACGGTTATATCTACATGGTTCCAAAGGAATTGACTGAAATGTGACAATTTGGAGAAAAGTTTATTTGTAAGAAAACAGAAGAAAAATATTTAAGTTTAAGATTTTGAAGATTGCAAGCAATGACTTGGATGTTACCTCAGATGTCATATACTCATATACAAGTTCAGTAATTTCTTAATTGCTTGCAAGCAAATGGGATGTTTACATATGAAGAATTCATGTCCCTGAAAACTGAAAGAAAATAATTCTGAGGAAACTTCACGGAAGGAAATAAGAAAAACTTTAAATTTAGAAGTATATAAGCCAGAGTTTCAATTGCTATTGATCTAAGTGATGAAATATTTTCCCAGTGTTTTGTTTAGTATATCTTAAAATTGGTTAACTTATGTAGGTTTACAAACTTCTGTCAATGGTATGTATTAATCACTGTGAATTTTTTTTATAATAATTTTTAATCGCCTTGTTTACAATTTAAAGGATAAACAGAACAAGGAGGTAAGTCTCTGCCTCTTATAACATGTGTTCAATCCTGGTCAAACAAATGTGTGTACCGCAGAGCAGGACAGAGTTCACAATCTGCCCCGGTCTTAAATCATCACCCTTTCTGGAGAATCCATGTCTTATATAATATTCTGATCACAATTCACCTTCTGGCTTAACCTTGGCCTTTGCCTATAATTATTACAAGACAAGGATAACAGCAGCAATTTGGTTCGTTTCTGTTCATGTGGCAAGGCGATCAATACTGCTGCAGCATTGCACACATCTCCTATTTTCACTATTTTCATTTTGAAATATCTATACAATACTCTTTGTAAATCTGTATCTACAAACTTGGAAATACAGCAGCAGTTGTTAAGAAGTACATACTCAATACAAAAGGTATTGCAATGAAACCAACCAAAAAATTACAAATGGTAATACTACAAGACAAATAAAAACATGACAGGGAAAAATAAAACTGCAAGACAAATTATTTCCAGTTTCTGGAATCTATAAATGTGAGATTTTTATATCAAACACAGCAATATCCTATTTGTACATAGAAAATTGTTGAACAAGAAAATTTGAGAGTACTATATTGTTATGATACACAAAGTCTGTATTTTTGTATATTCTCTGTTTCTACCCTATATTACAATTCTTGTATTTTTTCTATATCAGAATATATCTAAAAGTATATGTTGTGTGTAAATTAAATCTATAATGAACATACCAAGATGACTTTTGAGCAAACCAGCAAACCAGACTTTCGAGCAAATTCAGTAGCCATGTTCCATAAACATTTTACCTACGTGATGGCTGGACACAGTTATGCAATTGTGCATGCTGTGAATGCATGAATAAATAATGAATAAACATAAAAGTATAGAATCTTGGAGGTCTTTTTTCACACAGTGTTTATTAAAAACTAGTGATCAATTGTGCTGTTCAGGCACAATGTAGATTCTCACATATTACTTTCCCCCTAGACAATGAAGTATAAAAATTTCCCAAGACATACTCTCAATTAAAGATCAATGGGTATAAAGAGGGCTGAAAGCTGGGAGAGTGGAAGACTGATCAAGTCAATTTTATAATCTTTTCTCTATGCCAGTAATTATCTCACCAACAAATCAGCTTCAGGGCTGTTTCATATTTTTAATGATTGGAAAGGAAAGCAAATTTAGCATAAGACACTTTCTAGATATATTACTGCAAATGTCAGTGAGATCACAAAAATGAAAAGAATGGAGTCAAATATCAGTAGGAAACTGATAGACATAAACCTCCCTCAATTGAACTGTGGTTGAGGAGAGGAAGCCAAAGTAACAGAGGTAACATAAACACACACTCACACCATGGTAGGAAGGTAAAATTAGAAATAAATACATGTAAAGCCATATAATCTTTGTCCTAATAGCAGATATGGCTTACTGAGGTATTCTCCACAATTTCATTTAGTACTTTGTGATATTACAAAATTAAGAATATATTTACAAAGTTCTACTTGATAAGAACAATATTTCTGAAGAGTTATGTATCCATAATTCAAGTTGAATTTCTTTCCAAAAATAGCTAATGAAATACATGACAATCCTTTACAAGCTTTCTTCTTTGGCTATCCATAACAAAAATCATTTATTTCCCAAAGCTTCTTGGATTCTCTAAACTAGTTTAAAAAATGTATTATGACTGTTTATTTTAACATCATGGTCTCAAATTATTTCTCTAGTGCTTATTCATTCAAGGAAAATGTTCTCATGACCCTTGCTTTAGAAAATTAAAATGAAAAATTGGAGGATTAATTGTATAATTGAAAGTCATAGCATGTGTATTGGCAGCTTAATACCAGATAATTTTACCTTTAATCAATACTTCACAAATGCTCTAATGAGCATTACCATCAAATGAATCAAATACCAATGATACATGCTTTCATAAAATGTTCAATAATGGCACTAAGCACTTTCCAGTATAGAAAACAAAATTCACAGGGGAATAATTTGATTACAATGAATTAATGACTGAATTTCTGATTTTACACTTACTCTAGTAAAAATATACAAGAAAATAGCCCTCAATTTCTTCACTGTTATTTATCAGCAGGTATAATGGGCAGGAGAACAACATGAAATGTTTTTTTACCAGGATGGTTCCAGCCTTTAATTGGACATTAATCAAGATTTAGGATCTGAGAGTATCTGCTTTTCTACTCTTTCTTTTAGATATGGAATAAGATTATTGACAATCATGTATCTTGCTTGCCTTTTACAACTTCATCTACGATTACTCTTCACATTTTCCTTGCTCCCATTATTTCATACTAAAATATGTACTTTTCTGAAGAAATACTCACCAAGACCACGCTTATTCAGGCAACATAGCTGAACAGATTAACAAAGTATTCATAATCAGATGTAAAGAAAGCAAAAGAGATCAGGACAATTCTTAGCCATGAGGAGGAGGCAGTCTAGGAGCAGGAGGCTGTTGATGGTGTGTCCCCCAGAATGGGCACTGCACCTGCTTCAGTCTGGGGCTGGCCTTAGTGCACTTCCCACATGTGGCTCGAAAGAAACTTCACCAAGTGCTGCAGTCAGAAGTAGAGCTACAGTGTGAAAAGTTTGTTAGGATCTTGCCAAGCAACTACCATAAAGGATATTTCTGGTTTAATAACAGCAGTGACAGCTTATTAGGATTGTATATGAAGTACGTGATATTCAATACATCTTAGCTATAATCTTACAAGGTAGATACCATTTTTATCCTTATTTTGTAGATAAACAGCCTCAGAGAGATAAAGTGACTTGATTAAAATCACACAACTTGCAAGTGACATGAGCAACCAAAGAGATGTCCTTTCCATACTTGAAAGACCATCCAAAGCTAAAAATTATACCAGTAAAATAATAGTTGAGATGATTTAGGAAGCCAGCCTACATACTTCCAACATTTCCAGTATAAACAGATTTGGTACATGCTCAAGAAAGAGCAGTCTTCCTGCTCCATAAAGTGAATACAAATGTATGCACTTACATTACTTACAGCTATCTTAAAGATTTGGTGGAATTCCCCAGGAAAGAATGGAAAGAAACTATATATAGCATGGTATTTCAAAAGAAAGGAAAGAGATTCAGCTAGAACGAATGGCAATGGGAGCTATGTCAATATGGAGCAACAACCTGCTTTTAAAAGGCCACTCTTGGGAAAGTGGAAACCAGGATTTTGTAATAACAACTGTTAACATTTATAGGGTGCTCACCATGAGCCAAGTATTGCTCCAAGAGATTTAAGTAAATTAAGTCAATTAATCCTTACACCAACTCTAGGGGTATGTAAAAATATTAGCCCCATTTCTTAAATGAGAAAACTGAGACACAAGGTTATATAACAACAAATTGGAGTAGAGATTAAAACCCAGGCATCCAGGATTCTAAGCACATGCTACAAATTCCAAAGATATGCCCCTATAGCAGCCTCTCAGCCATATGTAATGTTTTCAAGTATAGAACACAGAGGCCTAATTCTTAATATTGTCTATTCTGTCATCCATTGTAAGCTGTCCAAAGAAACCAAATGAACCCTCCCAGTTTCCAGTGAGTCAAATATCTATGTGTCATTGAATATTACGGATGATCATTTGAGTCATTTCCTGTACAGAACCATCAAGAAGTACAGTATCTAGAAGTGTGCAAATTAAGCAGAAAGTGCATATCTCAAAAAGAAGGGAATATAGGACTGAGAAATATAAATGGGGAATGAGGAACATTACTGCTGCTTTGCCTTACATTTTAAGAGGCCTTTCCCTCTTTCCTAATTGTAAAGGCACTTTTTTGGTACAATATTATCTATTTCAAATATTTAAGGCCAGAAATAAAGCAGTATAGAAACTACAGTGTAGTTGTCTTAATTACACTCTTAATTACACAAGAGTTTTACAAATGTTTAAATGGAATCAAAACTAATTTTAAGGAACAGTACATGGGTAAAATCCTGTTTGAATATTTTGAGCTATGCCCTTAACCTCATCTTTAAGTTTTTAGAAAACTAAACTGAGGGTGAATTCTATGTGTAGCTAACACCAAGGAAAATAGAAGAAAAACAATAAAATCCTAAGACAAGAGTTTAGAACTCTCATCACACAAAGCCACCATCTAAAAAGCATAATGAAGCATTCGCATTTCTCCCAGAAGGCTTTAATTGCTCCAGCTTCATTATGTTTAACATTTTTCTAACTCAGATCACAGCAATGAATCTTGCCACTGATCCTGGCTCAATATTCCTACAGTAGATCATTGCTAGTCAGGTTTGCACCTGCTTTCTGATTGCCTGCACCCATTTCCAAGTTGAAATCAATGAAATCTATTAGCATGTTCTCTACTCTGCACTTTAATTTTGGATAGCAATGTATTATTAATGTAATCATCCCGGCAAGCCTTGTTCAGCATCAGAAGTAAAATTGAAAGGTTTGCAATAGAGAACTTTAATAAGAATACTTATTAAATTGTATTGAAATCTAAATAATTGAATGCATATTTGATATAAATTTTAAATTGAAATGGATCACACCAGAGTAGAGGGCCATCAATGGAGAACAGAGATCCTTTATACCTCTGAAAAACAAAACATGATTCTACCATATATCAATGTATTCATGGCAAAAAACCAAGATCATTTATTTCAACATTTAAAGATAATTGTTCCTTTTCTGTTTTAATGTTTTATGTTATGCTGAGCATTTTCTATGGATCGAAAAAAGCCTCCTCTGCAAATAAGCTAAGTATGATATAGTATCTCTAGAGTGTTTACCTTGAAATTTGAATCACTAGATACCAGGTACTAACTTTATTTGGTAAAATATAAAGACCCTCAAGAGAAAATTTAGTGAAGGTGTTGATGAACTCATGCTTTACCAAAGAGGAGGGGAATTTTAATGCAGCAGAATTAGAAATTAAAAGAAAACATGGGATTAATTTGTTATTTAATGTGTCTCACCAAGAACCTTCTACTATTTGAAGATTAATATTCACTTTCTTTAGCACTTGCCTTCATAAATGAGAGCATAATCATAATTAAAAATAGATTTATTAGTTTCAAACATGTACCAGGTTGTTTAAGCAAAATCATTTTCTATACTCTATGCACTGACAATCTAAAATAGTCACCAAAACAGACATTATAGAAAAGTAGCAACAAAGGAATGTTGAGGCAATGGTTGTCATATACATAAATAGCTACCTACTTAACTGTGAGCATGTCAAATAGAATAAGAAAATAAAGGGAAAAACTTAAAAAAAAAAAAACTAAGATCATTGTGACCACCCAAATTCTCTGAATTCAAAGTCACTTTACCAAAGTCACTTTACCCGGGCGTGGAACTTGAGAAACCTGCGAATCTTCAGATGGCCTTGGCAGTTTGGGGCTAGAGACTGACGATGTGATACAACAATCCACCCCACATATATAAGGCATTTGCTTTATGCCTAAAATAGTGTACTTCCCCACTACTAAAGTTAGAGCAACATCTCCAGATAAGCCACCTGTTTTGGGTTGATTTTATTTTAAAGCCTGCCTATATTTCCTGTCATATATCAACTATAAGCTACAGAGAATATATTTGAGGGGTATCAAATGGGAAAAAATACTTGGAAGCTTCTTACAGTAGTTCAAGCAAG
This sequence comes from Lepilemur ruficaudatus, assembly GCA_963574885.1. Classification (NCBI taxonomy): domain Eukaryota; kingdom Metazoa; phylum Chordata; class Mammalia; order Primates; family Lepilemuridae; genus Lepilemur; species Lepilemur ruficaudatus. The sequence continues at coordinate 10,685 of CAUYRT010018633.1, read as the reverse complement.
AAATTATGAGAGCCCAAACCATTTTAACTCACTGAGGATAAAAACCTGAAATGTAATTATGAGATCAAATGGGGTTTGTGATCACTTAGTTATGTACATGAGCAAGACGGTAGAATCCAGAATTATATGCAGGTCTCCATTTGAGTGAATTGAAAGATAATGGATTACTCCAATTGAGATAAACAGAAGTAGTAATTGGTTAAGGAAATGATGGGATCAGTCCAAGGGGCTAACAAGATGCCCAGGTAGAGATTTCCAGCAGGATTTCCACGTTTGAAATTCCAGTGAAGGGCCTGAGCCAGAAACAGATTTGGGAGCTATCAGCATCTTTTAGTGCTGCAGAATAGAAATATAATGCAATTCACATGAGAAGTTTATATTTTCTAGTAGTCACATCTAAAAAAGTAAAAAGGAACAAATGGAGTTATATTTTATTGTACCCAATACATCCAAAATTTTTTCCAGCACATGGCACTAGCCACATTTCAAGTGCTACATAACCATATGTGGCTAGTGGCTACTGTACTACACAGAAAAGACCCAGGGAAAGTTGAAGACTATTCAATAAACATAGAAAGAGTAAGCAGAATAAGAAGGGAAGACTAAGAATTGAACCCTGGATAACACCAACAAAAAATGATGGAAAAACAGCTTACAGAGGAGAGGAAGAACTTCAAAAAAAACAAGAGAAAATGGGAAAAACAAACCAAAGAAAAGAAATTTTCATGGAAAAAGGATTAACAAGTAGCGTTTGTACAAAGAAGTTCAATTAGGCAGAACTTAAAATTTTATAAATACAGATAATTTTGACCTTAGCAACAAACATTTCAGTAGTCTACAGCAATAGAAGTTGGGGTGGATCCAGGTTTTGTGGTACCTAAAAATTAACCAATTTTAGAGTCTCCTTTAAAGGACCAAATTATGAATCCAAATTTGAGTAGGCCCTTAAAAAAGCATAGGAAAGGGTCTTGCAAATGAGGACAGGGCCCTGAAGTTTAAGTTTCATTAGCTTCATGGAAAATCTGCTTCCAAACGGGTATAAGATTTCAATGGAAGATATGACTGTGGAAACCTTCAGACAAGTTTAAAATAGATGAAAGACCATACGGTAACCATAGGCATATTAAGTAAGATGAGGGTTCAGGTAGAGCACCAAGCTTTCTAAGATTTAGCTTAAGTTACAAGGTAAGTGAGTAGGGAGTCCACTGAGGCAAGAATGAAGCTAAAGATGTAGCTTAATGTCATTGAAAAGCAGTCCATGGTAGAACTTCCATAGATTAGATCTCCTATTGGATATGCTAAACAAAAGAACTCTAAGAAGTTCTAAGCTCTTCTTTCCAAATAATTCAGACTATTAAGAAGTCAAATAATTTCATTTTTAACTGACAAATTACTATATATTTTATATTCATGGGGTATAATGTGATATTTTGATATATGTTTACATTGTGGAATGATTAAATAAAGCTGACAAATCCATCACCTCCTATACTTACCAGTTTTGGGGGTGAAAACATTTAAAATCTACTGTTTTCTTAATTGTGAAATATGTATTACTATTTATTAAAGTCACCATTATATGCAATAGATCACTGAAGCTTATTCTTCCTGTCTAACAAATTGTGTTCTTTGATCAACATCTTCCCTTCCCCCTTTAGTAACCACCATTTTATTCTCTATTTCTATGAGTTTAACTTTGAGATTGAACATATTAGTGAGATCATACAGTATTTGTCTTTCTGTGTCTGGCTTATTTGATTTAGCATAATGTCCTCCAGGTGACCCATGTTGCTGCAAATTTTTAAGGTTGAATAGTTTTCCATTGTGTATATATACCACATTTTCTTTAGCCATTCATTCAATGATGGATACCTAGATTGCTTCCCTATCTTGCTATTGTGATTAATGCTGCAATAAACATGGGAGTACAGATATCTTGAAATCAGCATACTGATTTCAATTCCTTTATATATATACCCAGAAGTGGGACTGCTGGATCATACGGTAATTCTGATTTTAGTTTTCTAAGGAACCTTCATACTGTTTTCCGTAATGTCCATATTAACTTATAATACATTCCCATCAACAGCAGCACACCAGGGTTTCCTTTTCTCCATACCCTTGCCAACACTTGTTATCTTTTGTCTTTTTGATAACAGTCATTCTAACAGGTTTGAGGGCATATCACATTGTGATTTTAATTTGCATTTCCCTGATGATTAGTGAAGTTGAGCATTTTTTCATTTGCATACTGTGGTATATGTTTTTGAAAAATGTTTAGTTAGGTCCATTTTTTAGTTGGGTTCTTCATTTTCATTGGTTCTTCGTTTCACTTGTCATTAGGTTGAGTCCTTTATATATTTTGGATATTAGCCCCTTATCAGATATATGGTTTATAAATATTTTCTCACAATCCATGAGTTATCATCACTTTACCCTATTGTTTTCTGTGCAAGTGCTTTTAAATTTGATACAGTCCCATTTGTTTATTTTTGTCTTTGTTGTCTGTACTTTTGGGATCATATGCAAGAAATCTTTGCCCCTACCAATGCCATGGACCTTTCCCCTATATATCCTTAAAATCGTTTTACAGTTTCAGGTGTTATGTTTAAACCTTTGATCCATTTCAAATTGATTTCTGTATATACCATGAGATATGGGTCCAATTTAATTCTTCTACATGTGGATATTTCAGTTTTCACAACACTATTTATTGAAGAGACTGTCCTTTCTCCACTGTGTGCTCTTGGAACCGTTGTCAAGAACAAGTTGACCATAAGTTCACGGGTTCACTTCTGGGCTCTCTATCCTGTTCCATTGGTAAATATGTTTGTTTGTATGCCAGTGACATGCTGCTTTGGTTACCATAGCTTTGTAATGAATTTTGGATTCAGGTAATATAATGCCTCCAGCTTTGTTCTTTTTGCTCAAGATTGCTTTGGCTATTCAGAGTCTTTTGTGGTTCCATACAAATTTTAAGATTGTTTTTCTATTAATATTTCCATGAAAAATACTGGTATTTTGATAAGGATTGCACTGAACTTGTAGATCACTTTGGGCAGTTTGGACATTTTAACAATATTAATTCTTCCAATCTCTGAACACTGATATCTTTCTATTTATTTATGTTGTCTACTATTTCTTTCATCAATGTTATAGTTTCAGTATATATATTTTTTACCTCTTCGGTTAAATTTTCTTGTAAGTATTTTATTTTTTTAAGGCTATTCTGAATGAAATTGATTTAATTTCTTTCTCAGGTAGTTTGTGATTAGTGTAAAGAAACACTACTGATTTTTGTGTATTGCTTTTATATCCTGCAACTTTACTCAATTGCTTTAATTTTCAGTCATTAAATATGAAATGTTTGATTTGGAAACAAAAGTTTAGTTTATTATATCTCAAAGAAGCAGTAAAAATAATCAGAGTACGTGCCTAAACTATCGACACAGTTTTGCCATCTTAATAGTAGCTTGCTTATGCCAGCAAACAAAGAAGCCTGGAGAGTGAGTGATGATACAACCTCAAAAGGCGTTTTCCATGGCTTGTTGAGAACTGAACATTTTTCCTTGAAAGAAGTGGTCAAAAATCTGGAAAAAGTGGTTGTCAGTGGTGCAAGGTCTGATTTCCAAGTTCACCTTCTATAGTTTGAGCAGCATTGTTTTTGCACCATGTGGTCTTGCAAGAAGATTGGCCTGTCTCTATTGACCAATCTTGGCTGCTTAATCACAAGCATTATTCATCCTCATTATTTCATCCAATTGGTTGCAGTAGATATCCACTGTAACAGATTGACCAGGTTTCATGAACTCGTAGTGAATAAAATACCAGTGCTGAGGCCGGCGCGGTGGCTCACGCCTGTAATCCTAGCACTCTGGGAGGCCGAGGCGGTTGGATTGCTCAAGGTCAGGAGTTCGAAACCAGCCTGAGCAAGAGTGAGACCCCGTCTCTACTAATAATAGAAAGAAATTAATTGGCCAACTAAATATATATAGAAAAAAAATTAGCCGGGCATGGTGGCACACGCCTGTAGTCCCAGCTACTCGGGAGGCTGAGGCAGAAGGATCGCTTGAGCCCAGGAGTTTGAGGTTGATGTGAGCTAGGCTAATGCCACGGCACTCTAGCCCAGGCAACAAAGTGAGACTCTGTCTCAAAAAAAAAAATAAATAAATACCAATGCTGGACCACCAAACAGACACCATTAGCTTTTTCTTTCTTTTTTTGATGAATATCGGCTTTGGACTGTGTTTTGGCACTTCATCTTTATCCAACCATTGTGCCAAACGCTTGCAACCATCAAAAAGAATCCATTTTTTTTCATCACATGTAACAATACAGTATAGAAATTATTCACCTTTAATCATGACAGTAAAGAAAGGCAAGCTTCTAGACAATTTCTCTTTTGATGCTCATTTAATTCATGTGTTATCCATCTATCCAGCTTCTCTGCCTTGCCCATTTGTTTCAAATGGTCCAATATTGTTGGAATAGTAACATCAAACCTTGCTGCTAATTCACGTGCAGGTTGAGATAGATTCGTTTCCACCACAGCTTTCAGCTCATCGTTATCCACCTTAGCCTCAGGTCACCCATGTGGCTCATTTTCAAGATGAAAATCAACAGAATGGAACTTCTCAAACTATCAGTGTCCTGTGCATTCATTAGACACATCCTTTCCAAACATTGTTGATATTTCAAGTTGTCTGTGCTTCACTGGTTCCATAATGGAACCCATATTCAAAAATAACACAAATTTTTGACTTAAGCATGGTTTCAAAAAAATTCCTCTAAAGAACTGAAAGATAATCACAAGCAAACATGCATTTGAAAGAATGAAGATGTACCTTCACAGTAAAAAAAAAAAGTGTCAGTGAAATGTCAGAGATATGAACTGTAAACTCAGTACTTAAGGAAACTGGAAGTTTTCTACATATAAGACCACATCAATAGCAAACAATTTCACTTCCTCCTTTCTATTTGGATGCCAAGTGACTTCTTTAAATAAGACATTAAACCACAGATAACGATTGTGTCGGGTTTTTCCCCACACTCCTCCTAAACACTTCTTGCCCATGTAACTTTTCTATCATCTTTTTGCTTTTGCTTGGAGTTCATAAAAATAAAATTTTAAAAATCCTTCAGTGTTCCTGAAACAGTAAATACAGGCTTACATCATATAACTCATTTGCCATATTTATTCTCAAAATGAAGCCTACATATTATAATTTTGTACAATAGAAATACAGCCAAGCATAGACATCTACAAATTTTTGAGTAATGCTTTTGGGGACTCACATGATAAAATGAATGAAAGATTAAAATAAAGATTCCTTGCAGTTTCAAAAATAAAGCTTTCATTTAGAGTGGTCCTCTGCCATATGGGACCACCTGGCTGCTTAGAGCAAAATCCCATCACCATGACAACTGAGCTCAAACTTTCCACAATGTCTTCGAATTCTTATGATATACTTTTTCCTCTAGCCTACTTTTTTCCCAAAAAATAAATTATTAAAGCTATCTTTCACAATAAATTATTCCTACACCAAAATGGAAAAGGCAGTTTATCAGATTCTCCTTTGATGAATTCAAAGAGTAACCAAACACACAAAACAAAATCTCTACACAACTCCTTCCATTAAATTAGAATGACTGTGGACTTCTGGGAAATTACAACGGTATTCATACAACCCAAATGGGAAGGAAAAACCCTAATACTGCAGAGCACATTAGAATGTATATAGCTATTACATGCATATCTCAACCTACGTGGACCTCAAAGAACCACTAGAGGAATCAGTTTCCTTATTTTATAAATGAGGAAATGGTGATTCAGAGAAGTAAAGGACTTGCCCTACTTTTGGGACCAGGAGATTTTAAGATTTCTGACATTACTGCTCATGATCTTCCTTAGAATCACAGGTTTTAATCAGTCAACGAGTGAGTTACAGCCACAGAATTATAAAGAACTTACTGGCTCATTTCATTTATTCATCTACCAGTTACCACAAACTGAATTCCAATGAGTAGTCTTGGCCTGTTTTTGCAGAATAGCTACAACAATGCACATGACTTTTTAACCACCAACAGAAAATGATACTGATTAATAGCAAGAGTGATCTTTATCCTTAAAAGTGGCCAACTGTCTAATTAAAAAAAAAATGTCTGCACCACATTTATTTATTTTATTCTATTCTTCATGTGCATTTTCTAGTTTCAGGTTTTATCATTCTCCTTTTTCAAACATTCAGGCATTTGGTCTTCAGAATGTTTCAGCTCATTAACACAGAATTTCAGAAATCCTAAGAGAATAATTAACTGGGATAGAATCCTTAACTATCTCATATACATTTTTAATTTGACATTCAGTGAACAGTAAAATTATTATATCCTCACCAGTTGTGACATGCAATACCTATGTAGGTTTAATCAAGAAAAATATATCAAAGTCAGTTGCATTGGGTAAATTATAGTATTCAGTCAACAAAGAAGGCCTCAGATCAAAGCAAAATTAATTCCATTATCATGTACTTTTCAAAGTAAAATTAGAAATAAGGCTTAAATAACAGTTGAAGCAAGGCAAGAAAATTGTCACAAGTAAACAATGTGAATGACACTTATTCTTATCCAAATGCCAAACATCTGAAAACATTCACAACGACAGTGACAAGAAAGAAGGGGGAAAGACATTTTTCTAATGAATTGTACGTGAACACCAATAGAAAGCCTGCTTTCTAGATCTGTTTCATATTTGTCTATGGCCAGCTGGTCTTTGTGGTACTATAATGGTCAAATATCCATACACCTTGCCTTTCAACCCTTCCAAATGGAGGAAATGTTCCTCTAAAAACTTAAAATGGAATAAAGGCATGATATGTAAAATATACTTCAATAAAGAAAAAAAAATGCTATAATGTGTGTTGAGGGCCTCTCCTTCTATCTCACCAACCCAGCTGCCCTGATGATGTATCCATGAGCTCTATAATTCAGTATCAGTAAGGAATGTTAACTACTTTGAGCTCCTTAGCTGTCTGCTCATTCACAGAAAGGAGGATTGGTTAAAATAGTGTAAGATCCATAAAGGTCTGCTGGGTAAAAACTTATGCCTTTTTTAATTTGTTTATTTGCTTTTTGGTATTACCCAATATAATAACTTTTCTCATGATGAAATACAACAATATTTTTCGAGAGAGTGTCTTGAAACCTGCTCCCAACAAATTTAGCTAAGAATTTAATGTGACCTCCAACCTGCGTATCACGTTAGATGATGACATCACCTTAGACTAGGCTTCCAAAACAGCTCTTTAGTTACATAAAGGGAATGGACATAAGTCAAGCTGTTTCCTAGGATTTGTTTTTTAAAAGGGTTTCATTTTACTGTGATAAACTAATCTGTTGAAATATTGTTTGTCTTTCCCTATAATTTCTTATTTAAGAAATTTATACTGGCCCACTGAAAGTAATTTTGAGAAGCCATGAGGTGGGGAAGGAAGAATGCCTTACTAGGAAGGACACTTAGGTCTGGGGATGGGTACCTGCTCTGCATTAGGGAGGTAGTAGTGCCTAGTAGGGAAACTACTTCAAGATACATAAGGGAGAGGAGGTCCTAGTTACTATTGTTTCCAGATTTCAACTTTGTTTAAGATTCCTGAGCCCAAATTATAGCATGGAATAAGTGGAGTAAGCACCCAAAGAAAACATTTGGTTTGGAAATGATGGTATCCCTCAGTAGTCACCACCACATACTCATGACCAACTAATGGCCTGAGGATGCACCATTATCTTACTGGGTACATATTAGCCTGGGACCTCTGTACAGCTCTCAAGGAAAGAGAGTACACAAAATTTTAAAATGAGCTTGAATTTCCCACCATGCCATTGCGATCTACAAGTTGGAATTCAGTTAATTATATAGAATATGAAGAAAGAAATGCAGTATTTTCAGTACACTTAAGTTTGTGGACTAGGATTCAAACTAGCTACTTGGTTTGATATTTTTCCAAGGAGTCTGTCAAAATCAAACACTTGCCATGCGAAGGCCTCTCATCACCCTAGCTTCACAGAATGTTAAGGTGTTAGATGATTTTGTGGGTCAACTAAAGGACATTTTTCATTTCACATTGTCACTCAAATGTAGTCACCACTCTGACACACTACTGCTTATATATGACACAAGCATGGCAAACGTCTCAACATTGACATTTGAGCAATTTCAAACAGAATATATTATCTTTGATTTGGTTATATGTGGAGATCACAGGTAAACTCTTCCTAAATCCCCCAACTGAACCAAATTTGACAGTTATAATAACTAAAAAGAAGCTTCTGGCCAATAAAACATTACTACATGCCTGAAAAAGGAGAATCTTACATAAATAACTGATACATGTAAGCAGAAAATTTTGCCAATAGACAACAGAATACAAGAAACATTTGTTTCATCATATGCCTTGAACAATAAAAATTACCATTTGCACAGTTCGCAAAAGGTTAAGAATATGGTTGTAGTCTGTATGGGGAAAAAGAGCCACTGTTAGAGATTTTGTCATTCAATATAACCCCAAACGTAATTCCTGAACTATCATAGCAGATCACACTGCCAAACATCAAGTATTCTTAATTACTCACATGAAAGAAAAACTCAGAGACTATCATGTTCCAGAGAAAAATGTCTCAGAACCTGAAGTACACAGTTAGCTGCAAAGACTTTATAATCAGATTGTCTGCATTTTAACACTAGCTCTGACACTTACCAGCTCTGTAAGCTTTGCCAAGTAGTAGGAACCTTTCTGAACCTCAGTTTCTGTATCTATTAAATGGAGATAATGACAGTGTCTAAATTTTAAGATTATTTTGAAGCTCACAGGAGAAAATGTAGGTATAGCATAGTGCTGACACACAGTTCTCAAAATATAACATTAGAGAATATCATTATTATAGCTCATGAATAGCTGTAAATGAAAACCTTGAGTTGGCTCAGTTTTCTGCATGTCAACAAGTTTATTCAACAATTATTTGTTTAAGCACCTACTATCTATGTAGCAAATACAGCAAACAGAAAGACAAGCTCCTTCCTTCTCATGGATCTTTAATTCTAGTGGCAAGATAGACAATGACAGACAATAGGTACACAAACAAAGAAACAGTGGTAGGTGATGTACCAAAACAACTGAGGGGATAGTGACAGGAGTGCTGCTTTAGTTGGGGCAGAAAAGGAGGAATCTCTGAAAATAGACATTTAAGTTGATCTCCAAACAATGGAAAAGCACCTGCCTAGAGAAGATCTGGGTCAAGAGCTTCTGGAGAAGAGAATATTAAATTCAGAGGCCCTAAGGCAGAAAGGAGCCTCAGGGATCTTTGGAATAGTTTCTCCCTCAGAATTGTCCTATCAAGAATAGGATAATAGGTAAGTACCAATAGAAACTGTTTTGTTAATATGCAGCATGAATCTTCAGGGAGAGGTTTCTGCTTCTTGTCACTGTATGTGGAGTCCAAAGTCTTAATCAAGAACCTATATCAATTAGTATACTCATTCATTGCAATGAAGTGTAAAAAATGGACCAATGTGTTTATACTATCTCAAACCTCTCCAGTAGTCTAGCTTTCCAATAGTTATATCCTATTTTTTTCTCATCATGGGGATGTATCACATTTAAGTTTAGAAAACTGGTAGACTGGGACTTTATCCAAGCAAACATGTAATGGGGTAGAGACTATTAAGGTTTTCCCCAAAGTTCACTGTTAGAGATTGTTGTCAAGAAGACTTTAGAGGTCAACAGCAAAACTCAAACTTGTTAAATTATTTGTGGGGTAATTTGCTATACAGACATTTAAAAACAAAAAAAAGCAGGACTAACAAAAATGGATTCTGCTCTATCTACCTTTTGCTTGTTTTAACCACATGGATTAGTCCTTACCAGAGGCTATGGACCTATATATAAGAGGGTCTATATGATTAAGGGGTCACAAGGACCCTGTGACAAACTCTAAAGATATTCTTCTCAAGAGGTAGAACTATTAAATGCATTACCTGAAGAGGCACCAAGCATTGTGTCTTTAAATCTGAATCACTCCACTTTCTCAAAAGAAGAAAGCAATATTCTTTTTGGCCAACTATAAATTGGAATAAACTGATATTAATTGCATAACACAGAGAAAGTCATAAAAAAGGAACACTATCACTTCTAAAAGAGAGAAATTAGGCATTATATATTCTACAGAAACTTGAAATAACAAGGGTCATTTCTTCTTTACTATCAGTATTTTCTTTTTGTCCATTTCCTGTAATTGCTCATGAAAAGGATGTTTAAAGAGGATTAGACAGATTCATTTTGCATAAAATAGGGACTGAGAGAATTGCAGGATTACTGGCTTTTTGTTTGGAGATTTTGTAAGGTTTTGTTCTGTTTTTGTTTGTTTGTTTGGTTTTGTTTTGTTTATTGCTTCTCTTCATATTCTTTCTACATAGGCCACCCCAGTGCGTAATAGTAACCACCCTACCTTTTCCTTCTACCTCCTATTATTATTCTTTTTTTTTTTCTTTTTTCTTTTCTTTTTTTTTATTGGGGGAAAACTACAAAGCATTTACAGTATAATGTTTACAGTCACAATTTATAGTGAGCTGATTTCCCAAAATATATTACCACTCAAGTTGACTTATCTTGTTACATTTAAAAATCTACTCTGTC